>AWOL01S0013243.1:106412-129276 GCA_000715115.1 Nicotiana otophora | reverse complement strand
ATATATATATATATATATATATATATATAATGCATGTTGGACTCATGGAATCACGTTCTAAACCATTCAGAGTGACTTAAGGTCGTCGCACCTTCGATTAACATTATGAAAATCCATACCATCAATATGAACCTTAATAGGATTCAAGGATCATGTATACTTGCTTAGAATAACTTTATAAGGAAAGATCAATATGGACAACCTTAGTTTCTAGGAGCAGATCTGTTATGAAATAGCATATCATTTACATTCATTTCACTTTAGATAATACTAAAAGAAAGAAGGAAGTGCCTTAAAATACCTTTGCAATCTTCTCTCCAATCGTCAACTAAGCTCAATATGATCTTCTTATGTCTACAATGAGTAAACCGACTTCATCGTCATCATATAAGCGTTGTAACTCTCATATGTCAAAACCAATATTCTACAAGAAAACGGACCATACCCCCATGTTTGTACTACATCCCATAAGTTAGTAATAGACATCAAACAACCCAAACGACAACCAGTAACTATATGGAAACAACCGGCATAATAACATGCCGAGCGGCAAACTCGATTCATGTCTAATAACAATATTTTTTGAACACTTTCCCTCTTATTTATATTCAGGAAAAAGTTGATAATAACAACAAAATTTACTCAGGTTATTTCATAAATTTTACAATCATAAAACACTGTAAGAACACCTCCCAAATAGTCCAACAATCAACAATATGACTAACAAGCCTTTCGATTGATATCTCACGAGTTCTAGCTTCAACGACTAAGAAGTAACTTGGACCAGCTTAAATACATGTAGAGTAAGAGGTTAATTACCTTTTGAACAGATAAAACAACTCCAATTTGAGCTTATTTCACCTCGAAATATCCTTCCAACACAACCACAAGAACAAGGAAGTGAAACTAGCAATCAATTGGGGTTTCTCGGGACTAGAATCACTTTGGAAGACTTGAAATCGCCTAGGGTTGATATGAAGATCTTGTGAGAGTATTTTACAGAACTTAAACCACTATAAACAACTCCCCACACGAGCTGGAACTACACCAAAATCAGCAACCACAAGAAGAACAGGAAACTCACTAGTGCCACGGGATTCCCAATACTTGATTTGTGTTGTTTGCCCTAGGTTTGGGTCTTGGACCATGAGAGAACATTGAGAGTACGTTTCTATATATCTAGGGTCTTAAGAGAGTGAAAATTAGAAGTTAAAACGGGCTTTAGGCGTCACATATATATCAAGATATCTCAACCGCTTAAGTGGGTCCCATAGGGAGCTGTTTGTGCAGTCTCGCAACAACGCAAATATCTTTCTACTACGATGTCTTATTGACGAAAAATTTAATGGGTTGGAAACTAGACTCGTAGATCTTTCATTTTATATGTTTATAATCCCGTAGTTCTTATTATATTGAGAGAAACGCTCTATTAGATTTGACCTAATTTTCAGCACATTATGAATGTAACTTGTGATGACCTTTGCCAACTTTTGTTCCATAATTCGCTTATCTTAAAAACATAACACACGACTATATTAATAACCCTAGTATCACACCAAAATTACATGCTATAACATTCCCAGCTTGTCGACTTTCAACAAAACTTATTTTCTTCAATTTGTTTAGCTTCTAAGCCTTCCAAACCTCTTTGTACTTGTTATTCAAGATCATAAATATTTGTAACCTCCAAGGTAACATGATTAACTCACTTTATTTACCTTCAATGATGATCTAATTTTTGACATTACATCAATTGAGTCACGATGTACTCTTACGTACGAAACATGGGGTGTAACAAGCTACGCCAGGGAGGTATGACTTTGACCCGGTACAAGATGAGATTTGCAGATTTGGCATGTCATGCTATATGTTTGGTTCTCACTAAGGGAGAAGATCAAGAGTTTCATTGATGGCCTCGACAATGGTTTACATTATAGTTTGGATCGAGAGGCCGAGACGGATGCTAGGTTTGACCAGGTGGTAGAGATTGCTAGAAGTTTGGAGCATCTTCGCAGACTTGAGCATGAGGAGCTGGAAGACAAGAGGTCTCGTGGTTTAGGTGGTTTCAGAAGCGCCTCATCTGGGGGCCACTCTCATTATAGAAAAGGTCGTCCTTTTAGGCCCACTCAGGCAGCTCGTCAGATTCCTGGTGGTTCTTTAGGTAGCCACAGTACATAGAATGCTAGCCTAGTTCAGTCACCATTTAGTGCACTACCGGCACCGAGTTCTTATTCCGTTATCATAGTTCTCCTACAACAACATCTATCAGTCGAGTATCTAGATGGCTCCTTATGAGGCCTTATGTGGAAGACGATGTCATTCCCCGGTTAGTTGCTTTGAGCTAGGGGAGGCCAGGTTATGGGCACTTATTTGGTTCGCGGTGCTTTGGAGAAGGTGAAGATGATTTAGGAGTGACTTTGTATGGCGCAGTCCAAGCTAAAGAGTTATGCTAACAAGAAAGCTCATGATGTTTCATATACGGAGGGTGAGAAGGCTCTACTCATATTTTAGCCCAGGAGAGGTGTGATGAGGTTTGAGAGGAACGAAAAGTTGAGCCGTAGGTATATTGTCCCTTTTTAGGTACTTGCGAGAGTTGGAGAGGTGGCCTACAGACTTGCCTTACCATCTTACCTAATGGGAGTTCACCTAGTGTTTCATGTTTCTATGCACCAGAAGTATTATGGGGATCCGTCGCATGTTTTGGACTTTAGCACGGTGCAGTCAGATGGGGATCTGACTTATGATGTTGAGCCGGTGGCCATTTTGGATCGGCACGTTTGAAAGTTGAGGTCGAAGAACATAACATTAGTGAAGGTTCACTGGAGAGGTTAGCCAGTCGAGGAGGCCACTTGGGAGACCAGGCAGGAGATGTGGAGCAGATATCCTCACCTTTTTGAGACTCCAGGTATAATTCTAGAATCGTTGAGGATGAACCTTTGTTTATGAGGGGGAGAATGTGATGATCCGGCCGATCATTTTCAGTATTTTAGTCTTGTTATCCCTATTTGATGCTTTACATGTGTGTATTTGTTGTTACATGACTTGCTGGGGTGGTTGGTTTGGTTTCGAGGAGGTTGTGGAGTGAATTGGGACACTTAAGTCCCAAGGTTGGAAGCTTAAATTGTAAGAGTTGATCGGGGTTTGACTTTTGTGTAAACAACTCTGAAATAGAGTTTTGATAATCCCAATAGATTCGTATGGTGAATTTAGACTTATATCAGGTTCGGGTTGTGGTTCTGAGAAATGGAATAGGCCCACTATGTCATTTGTGACTCGCATGAAAAATGTGAGGTCATTTCGAGTTGTTTAGGCTTGTTTGGCGTAAGTTTTGAGTTTGAAAAGTTCATTAGTTGCCTTAGGCTTGAATTGAGGTGCGATTCATGATTTTGATGTTGTTTTATGTGATTTGAGACCTCAAGAAAGTTTGTGTTATGTTTTGGTTGGTTGGTCTACTTGGAGAGCGTCCCAGGGGCCTCGAGGGTGTTTCGGATTAAGTTCAGACCATTTGTGGACTTACTGGTATTGCTGAAGCGTTTTGGCTTCTGATGTTTTGGGATTGGCCGCAGATGTGGCCTTTGTTGTGCAGGTGCAGGGTTCTCCTGCCTGGGGTCTGCAGATGCACACATGATTCCGTAGAAGCAGATGCTCTTCTGCGAGGAGGGGTCCTCAGAAGTGGAATTTGACTGAAGGAGCAAGGACCGCAGATGCGGAAGGATTTCCACAAGAGCGATGCACGGGTGTGGGAGGATAACCGCAGAAGCACTAGGTCATAACTGAAGTGGAACTTGCAGCTGCGAGATTTATACTACAAATGCAGTACCACATCTACGATTTTATGGACCGCATATGCGGTTTTGCTGGACATGATACATATGTTGAAGGGTTTGGTCTTTTTCTCATTTTTGGAGTTGTGGATCTCAAATGGAGGAGATGTTTTAGGGGCTTTTCACCAAAATTGAAGAGGTAAGTGAAGTTTATTCAATTTTGATGATAAATATTGATTATCCATGGATTTTGTTTCATCTAGTTTATGTGAACTTAATGTAAAATTTGGGGATTTATTATTATGATTTTGGAGAGTGAGATTTGGAGATCGATTTGAGGTTTGAATTGGATGGAATACATATATTGTGACTCGTATCGGAATGGGTGTTCAGAATTTGTGAGTTTGGTCGGGTTCCGAGGTGCAAGCCTGGGGTTGACTTTTTGATTTTGGTTAAAGATCTTAGCTTCATGATTTGGAATCATTTCCAATGGCTTTTATTGATGGTATTAAGTTATTTTGGCTAGATTTAAGTTGTCCGTATGTTGATTCACGCGAGAAGAGCTTCTTAGAGGAATGGTTTGGCTTAGTTGAGGTAAGTATCTTACCTAAACTTGGTAGAGGCACCAGTTACCTGAGTTATTTGTGATAGCTACGTGTTATGGGTTGCACACATGTGTGGGGCTAAGCCCATGTGCGTGCACAAGGATATTATCCAAGCTCAGGGTAGTGCTTAGGCTATGATATGCCTTGATTTCATTGCTAAGCTATATGTTGTGATGCCTCTCTTATTTGTACCCCTGTTGTGAGCAAGTTGAGCCATGTTTGAGGTTACATAAAGGTTAATATCCTTATTGAAAATGATACTTGCTATTCTTGTTATGTGTTTACCTGATTTGAGCTATGATATCATACTTGTACATGCATACACCTTAGCATGTCACTTATACCAGTCTAGGAGTATGAAATTTTATATTCATTGATCATATATACGTATCCTTGTATATTTAATTTCTGTGTGATTTGGTTTGGACTGGTAGCCCGTGACCACGCCGGGCAGATTGTGATAATGTGCATGTGACCATGTCGAGCGATTCACACGCTGAGCGAATTGTGATATCGTGTATGTGACCATGCCGAACGTGTCATGCCCCGAACCGGGGGGGCGAGACCGGCGCCCAGTGCCTCACTTAACCGAGCGTACCAACTTGAGAATTAGGGACTTTAAACATACAATGTCATACTTTGGCCACATGGCTAGATTGCAAGACAATAAACAAAATATAAAATTGAACTCCAAGTTGCTCTAACTGAACACCAATATAAAGTTGGGCTGACAAGGCCGTCATAACTACTACAAGTGACAAACTAACAAAAATATACATACAAGGCCTACAAGCCCAACATACTGCACTGATTGACAAGATATATCTACAAGCCGCTACTGATGGATGTACTACGGTCGGAATAGGGCCCCGACCTACCCATAATATATATACATCTATACATAATATTTACTCAAAACCCTAGACCCGGCAACTCCGAAGGACGTGGAGCTTACACATGCCCTTCCTCGACCTCTACCTCGGCCTCTACCTCGGCCCTGACCCCGACCTCTTGCAGCTCTAGCAGTATGTGCGGATGCCTGCTCAGCTAACCCGGCAGTACGTGTCCTTACCATCTGTGAGAGAATGGAGATACAAAGGATCAAATTCCAAATTCAACAAATTCCGCACGACAGGAATGAAAGAAATGGAAATTTCCTTAAATGTTTGTAGCCTCTCGAAGATAAGTACAGATGTCTCCGTACCGATCCGCAAGACTCTACAAGACTCGTTCGTGACTCGTAGAACCTATGAACCTAGGGCTTTGATACCAACTTTTCACGACCCAAAATCCCACCACAGGTGTCGTGATGGCACCTAATCTCTAAGACTAGGTAAGCCGATTTTCATTACATTTCGAATCCATTTTTTTTAAATATGAATTAATTAGGTAATCAAAATAAACATAGGAATAAATATGAATACACAATCTCCCAAGACTAGTAGTACTGAGTCACGAACTCTAACTGAATATATTGAATGATCACGAGGACCGAATATACAATACTGTTTGATTAAAAATTAACCATACAATGAAATGAAAAGACTCCTAGAGACTGGACTACTAAGCAGCTCTACCTTGAATCCTTACGATCCCGCTTTACTCTGCCCAAATTCTCTATCTCCAATATCTGGCTCTGCACAAAAATGTGAAGAAGTATAGTATGAGTACACCATGGTCAGTACCCAGTAAGTATCAAAACTAAACTCAATGGAGTAGAGATGAGGTACAGTCAAGACACTCACTAGTCAAATAATTTGTGCAATATAGCACACAAAAATAATAGAAAACAAATAACAATGAGGGAAACACCAATCAACTAGTGATTAAAACAGCAAGGCAACAGGAACATCATAAATATTACTTAAACGAATAATAGACACAGGTACAACCAATTAATTAAGTCTTTCAAAATATACATCTTTTATCTATAAGTGTTTCAATGAAAGTCTCTAGAATATAATCCTTTTCAATAAATATACTTTCTTCAAATAAATATCTTTCCATTATAATTCTTTCAAATTAATATCTTCTTAATAGAATTTTTTCAAATAAATATCTTCTTAATATAATTCTTTCAAATAAACATCTTTCGAATATAATTCCTTCAAGTAAATATCTTTCAAATATAATTCTTTCAAGTAAATATCTTTTAAATATAATTCTTTCAATTAAATATCTTTCACATATAATTCTTTCAAGTAAATATCTTTCAAATATAATTCTTTCAAGTAAATATCTTTTAAATATAATTCTTTCAATTAAATATCTTTCACATATAATTCTTTCAAGTAAATATCTTTCAAATATAATTCTTTCGAATAAAAGTCATAATGTGATACCTCATTTAACTTTCATGGCGTGAGAAATGTATTGAACACATCACATCAAATGGCACGGCAATACCTTCGTGCATTTATCTCATTCTCAAATGGCATGGCAATAAGGTGCACAATAACATCTCAAGATAAAGGCATGAATGTATACACAACAAACGATATCACAATATAATGTATGTCTCTCGTCCTCTCCTGCACGGAAACACCCTTCATGCCATGAGTATATGATAATATAAAAATAATTGCACGGCATCACCCTTCGTGCTTTTACTCGCATCCTCACCTGATAATATAAATAAAACGGCACAGCATCACCCTTCGTGCTTTTACTCGCATCCTCACCTGATAATATAAATGAAACGGCATGACATCACCATTCGTACTTTACACTCTCAATGACACGGCATCATCATTCGTGCTTTACACTCTCCCTCACATGATAATATAATTTAAATGGAACGGCATTACCCTTTGTGCTTTACACTCTCCCTCACATGATAATATAATTCAAATGGCACGGCATCACCCTTCGTACTTTACACTCTTCCTCACCAAGCACGTGTATATCATTAACAAGCAAGGTAGGAAACATAAATAACGTCAAGGAGAGTGTTTAATCCCCGACACAATACAACAATTTATATCACAATTTTCCACTGACCGCAATCAAGTTCCCAATATGTAGCAGAATCAATAAATTTCTCAATAAATAGCCCAAGGCTCCACACAACGTATATAAAACCTCAAAACAATCAACAGAGGTGAAAAATACTCAGTATAGGGCAAGACATTCATTAATCCACATTCTTGATAATTATATTAACTCCTCAATTTAAACTTATTTAATAAACATTTGCAGATAAGGATTCCATCATGAATTTAGTTCCAAGAAACATATCAAATCAACAAACATACGGAATTCACAAAAAATCCAAATACAATAACACCAAATTATTATATAAAATACAAACTTGATAAATAAAGAATGCAACATGATAATTCAAGGATTTACTAGTGCCAACAATTATCCAATTTAATACATAAAGATGTCTAAAACTTTAAACCAATAAAATTTATACATATAAGCCCGAGTACGTACTCGTCACCTCGTGTACACGGCTTCCAACCACACAATTTCCACATAAGACTCAATGCCTAAGGGGTAATTCGCCCACTCGAGGTTAGGCAAGATACTTACCTTTTTGAAGTTATGCCGATATTCCAAAATCACCTTCTTGCTTGAATTGACCTCCGGGTCATTCAAATCTATCTAAATTAATTGTATAACTTCATTCCAATTCATCGAAAATAATTCCGGATAATAATATGTCGACTTAAAATTTTATTTCATAAAGTCAACAAAAGTCAACGCGGGGCCCGCCTCTTGGAACCCGACATAATTTTCATGAAATCCGAAGATACATTCCGATACGAGTTCAACCATGTCGATTTTATCAAATTCCAATACCATTTCGTCCCTCAAATCGTGATTTTTCATTTTAAAAATTTTCTTCAAAAACCACCATTTCCTCAACTCAATTAAATGATAAACATAAAGATAGAATCATGAAAATAAATAGATTCTAGGTGAATAATACTTACCCAATCGATTCGCTTGAAAACCCCACAAGGAATCACTCAAAACCGAGCTCTACAAGTCAAAATATGATAAGAATGGCCTAACCCTCGATTTGGAAAACTTATAATCTGTTCAGGTGTGAAAGCATCGCGAACGCGGAGAAAGGCTCACGTTCGCGAAGAAGGAAGGTAAGGCTGTCTAGAAAAACACTTCGCGAATGCGAGGGAAGGAATTCGAACGCGAAGAACAAGGGATAGAACCTATGCGAACGCGAGACGTTGAACACGAACGCGAAGAAGAAATATGAGGCTGCCATGAAGATCTTCGCAAACGCGAGTGGCTAATCGCGAACGCGATGGAGGAAAAAGGCAGACCTTCATGAATGCGAGAGGTTGAACANAAATACAAACTTGACAAATAAGGAATGAGGCGTGATAATTCAAGGATTTACTAATGCCAACAATTATCTAATTTAATACATAAGAATGCCTAAAACATTAAACCAATAAAATTTGCACATATAAGCCTTAGTACGGACTCGTCACCTTGAGTACACGGCTTTCAAACCACACAATTTCCACATAAGACTCAATGCCTAAGGGGTAATTCGCCCACTCGAGGTTAGGCAAGATACTTACCTTTTTGAAGTTATGCCGATATTCCAAAATCACCTTCTTGCTTGAATTGACCTCCGGGTCATTCAAATCTATCTAAATTAATTGTATAACTTCATTCCAATTCATCGAAAATAATTCCGGATAATAATATGTCGACTTAAAATTTTATTTCATAAAGTCAACAAAAGTCAACGCGGGGCCCGCCTCTTGGAACCCGACATAATTTTCATGAAATCCGAAGATACATTCCGATACGAGTTCAACCATGTCGATTTTATCAAATTCCAATACCATTTCGTCCCTCAAATCGTGATTTTTCATTTTAAAAATTTTCTTCAAAAACCACCATTTCCTCAACTCAATTAAATGATAAACATAAAGATAGAATCATGAAAATAAATAGATTCTAGGTGAATAATACTTACCCAATCGATTCGCTTGAAAACCCCACAAGGAATCACTCAAAACCGAGCTCTACAAGTCAAAATATGATAAGAATGGCCTAACCCTCGATTTGGAAAACTTATAATCTGTTCAGGTGTGAAAGCATCGCGAACGCGGAGAAAGGCTCACGTTCGCGAAGAAGGAAGGTAAGGCTGTCTAGAAAAACACTTCGCGAATGCGAGGGAAGGAATTCGAACGCGAAGAACAAGGGATAGAACCTATGCGAACGCGAGACGTTGAACACGAACGCGAAGAAGAAATATGAGGCTGCCATGAAGATCTTCGCAAACGCGAGTGGCTAATCGCGAACGCGATGGAGGAAAAAGGCAGACCTTCATGAATGCGAGAGGTTGAACACGAACGCGAAGAAGAAATATGAGGTGGTCAGCAGTAACACTTCGCGAACGCGAGATACTCTTCGCGTTCGCGAAGAAGAACACCAGAAGACAGAACAACTGTTCAAAATAGGAGGGAAATGACCCGTAGCCCATCTGAAACTCACCAGAGGCCCCCGGGACTCCATCCAAACATACCAACAAATTCCATAACCTAACACGGACTCGCTTGAGATCTCAAATCACATCAAACAACATCGAAACTACGAACCGCACCATGAATCGAACTCATCAACTTCCAAAACTTCCAACTTCGAACACGTGTGCCGAAACATATCAAACCAGCCCGGAATGACGTCAAAGTTTGCAAGCAAGTCCCAAATAACATAAAAGAGTTGTTCCGACTCTTGGAATCGCATTCCGAACCCAATATTAAAAAGTACACTTCCGGTCTAAAACTCCAAAAACTCGACTTTCGCCATTTCAAGCTTAAATCAGCTACAAAGCTCAAATTCACAGTCCGGACATGCTCCTAATCCCAAAATCACCCAACGGAGCTAACGAAACTGATGGAACTCCATTCTGGAGTCGTCTTCATACAGTTCCGAATACGATCAAAATCCTAAAACTTAAGCTTCCGTTTTAGGGACTAAGTGTCCCAAATCACTCTGAATTATTTGGAAACTGAATTCAACCATGCACGCAAGTCAATACGCATAATAAGAAGCTGCTCAGGGCCTTATACCGCCAGACGGGGCTTAAATTCGTAAAATGACAAGTCGGGTCGTTAGATATCAGGGGTGTTAAGTCTAAGGGAGCTTTCCAAAGACTTAAAAAGCTTATCAAAAGACACAAGGTTACCTTTATTGCTCTTCGGGAACCTTTTGTAGACAAAATAAAGTTGAATTATTATAGAAAACAACTGGGCTTTCCAAATGCTATTGCATATAGTAATAGAAAAATCTGGATTTTCGGGGATAATAATTATACCTGCAATGTCATTAGCAATACAAAATAACAGATTATTATACAAGTCAACCACAGTATGATGCAGACCTCTTTTTGGATTACTATTGTGTATGCAAAAAGCAGTACAAGAAGAAGAAAGAACCTTTAGAAATCTATCAACAATATGAGTAACCATGTCAATGGACCATGGTCCATTGGAGATGATTTCAATGTGATCATGGATGCTAATGAGAGAAAAAGAGGCAGAATGCACATACTTAGTAAGAGTATAGACTTTATCAGATGTATGGAAGATTGTGCTATGGCAGATTCTAGCTACACGGGTAACAGTTACACCTAGACTAATGGAAGGAGAAGAAACAATATGATTCTTCAGAGATTAGATAGAATTTTCTATAATGATCAATGGTCAGCTATCTTCTCAGTGGCTACTGTCAGATACTTGCCCAGAACAGGATCTGATCATAATGTGATGCTTTATCAGTGCACCAAGTCTGATCCTCCTCCTATCAAGTACTTTAGATTCTTAAATTTCTGGCTGGATCACCCTAATTTCGAACAGGTTGTTAAAGATTTCTGCGAAACTCAAATACAAGGCAATGCTATGTATACTCTACATCAGAAACTCAAGAATCTCACTCTTTGTCTTAGCAAATGGTCTAAAGAAAGTATTGTCAATGTATTTGACAATGTAGAAGAACTTGAGAAGAAGATTGAAGATCTCTAGAATAAATATGAACAAGATGATTGCCACAGTAATAAGATCAATCTTTATTTGGCATATGCTCAACAAATCAAGTGGATAAATATTCAAGATTCTATTCTTAGACAGAAAGCCACCATCAAATGGGAAGAAGAAGGTGATAGCAACTCCAAATATTTTCATAGTGTCATCAGACAGAAGAGGAAAAGAGCTTTTCTGTATAGAATCAAAGATGAATAGGGTCAATGGATTCAAGGGAATGAGAAAATTGCAAAAGCTGCTATCTCGCACTTCAGCAACCATTTTTCACAACCTGATCAGAACAATGACATTGGATTTCTCAAACGGATTGACAATACTATCACTTGGGAGGACAATCAAGCTCTCCTACAACTTCCTTCCGATGAGGAAGTAAAAAGACTGTCTTTGAGTTTCATCATGATAGTGCAGCTGGTCCGGATGGATTAAACGGCAGATTTTTCCACGCTTGTTAGCATATTATTGCTGATGATGTGCGTGCTATGGTTAAGGATTTTTTTTGTGGTAACAACCTGACTAAATTATTTACTCATACTTGTCTAGTACTTATTCCTAAGGTTGAATCTCCTTTCATATTTTCTCAACTTACGCCTATTAGTCTAAGTAATTTTTCCAATAAAATTATTTCGAAAATTATATACAATAGATTAACTGATTTACTCCCTAGAATTATTTCTGAAAATCAAATTGGTTTTATCAAAGGAAGGCTAATCACTAAAAATATTCTCTTATCCCAAGATATTGTCTGGGATATTAAACGCAAAAATAGAGGTGGCAATGTGATATTAAAATTAGACATGGCTAAAGCTTATGATAAAGTTTCTTGGTTTTCTCTTACTTTTGTTCTGAGGGGTATGGGATTTGCTGAACATTTCATTGAAATGATTCATAGATTGCTCTCTAATGTTTGGTATTCTGTTCTTATTAATGGCACTAGATTTGGTTTCTTTCCCTCCTCTAGAGGTCTTAAACAGGGAGACCCCGTATCCCCTAGCCTTTTTGTTATTGTAGACGAGGCCCTATCCAAAGCCCTTAATCACCTACATAATAAGGGTAAGTATATTGGGTGTTCTATGAATAACAGAGGTCCTAGAATCAATCATCCTGCCTATGCAGACGGCGTAGTGATGTTCACTTCTGGAGATAAATACTCAATAAAGCAGGTAATGAAAACTTTAAGGAGATACGAAGAAGCTTCAGGGCAGGAGATCAACAAGGATAAAAGCTTCTATTTAGCTTCCAATTATATTCATGATAGTACACATAATATGGTTCAGAGGCTAACTGGTTATCGATATCAATCATTCTCTTTCAAGTATTTGGGTTCTCCAATCTATTCTGGAAGAAAAATAATTTGTTACTATACCGATATTGCCATGAATATTATGAATAAGATAGGAGGTTGGCAGGGCCATGTACTCTCCCCTAGTGGAAGAGCTACCCTCTAAAACATGTGCTACAATCTCAAACACTTCATATTCTTCCCGCTATTACCCCTCCCAAGATAATTCTCAAACAATTGGAGAGTTATTTTTCCAATTTCTTCTGGAGAAAATCTTAAAATAAGAACAAATATCATTGGAGCTCTTGGAGGAACCTTTGTAATCTTACTGATGAAGGTGGTGATGGTTTTAAAAATCTGACTGACTTATGTAAGACTTTCTATGCTAAAAGGTGGTGGAGGTTCAGAGTTGCATACAACCTATGGACAAAATTTATGAGAGCTAAAAACTCCCATAAAAGTCACATTGTTGCAAAGGTCTTGGAATCTAAACATTCTGTTGCATGGAAGGAAATGCTGCATATCAAAAATAATATTGAACCTTATATCCTATGGAAGATCAATGATGGCGATAGCTCTTTTTGGTGGTATAATTGGACAGGGCTTGGACCACTAGGTGTTTATATCAATGGTAACAAAAAACCTAGTAATATGAAGATCAGTAATTGTATCAAGGATGAGGCATGTGATATAAACACTATTACTAGTCTGGTTCGTAATAATCTGCTGAATCATATTAAACATATTCCTATTGGCGATAGACATATTAATGATACTCCTGTCTGGACTGAGACTTCTAATGGCACATTTACTTGTTCCTTTGCTTTTAATAGCATTAGGAAAAGAAGGGATATGGATAATATGTGGAAAGATGTCTGGAAAAAGAATGTCCAATTTAAAATGTCTTTCTTTCTTTGGAGACCTATTAAGGGTAAATTTCATGTGGATGAAACCATAAAGAGATTTGGCCATAATGTAGTTTTCAGATGCTCTTGTTGTCTATATCCCAAGAAAGAAATTATTTCTCATATTCTTCTTACTAGTGATATTGCTTTTCTAACTTGGAATTTCTTTGCAGGTCCTCTGAGAATAAAAGTATGATGCCATTCAATTGCATATACTTTAAAAGAATGGAGGAACTTTTAGAATAAGAATGATATCCAAAGAAAATTATGTCAAGTAGTTCCTATCTTTATCTGTTGGGAATTATGGAAACATAGATGCTCTATCATGTATGGAAACATAAATTCTACGATTGCAAAACTAAGACATTCTACTTTGTTTCATATGAAGGTATACACGAAGAAGATAGGGGCTACTGTGGATATGAAATGGCAATGGAATCAAATTTTCCCTTACATGAAAGATTATATGCCAAGAATCACAAGCACTCCAATTATATGGAATAAACCACCGGAAGGTTTGCTAAAAATAAATACTGATGAAAGCAATAATATTACAAAGAGAACTGCAGGAATTGGAGGAGTGGTTAGGAACATAAATGGAGATTTGATCATGGAATTTGCCAAAACTCTTCAATTCTACACTAACAATCAAACTAAAGTACAGGCAGCACTCTATGCTCTTAATTGGTGCAAGCAAAATAATGTAACCAACTGCATCCTATAGATGGATTCTCTCATGATTGTCAATATGATGAAGGGTGTTTTTAAACCTCCTTGGGAGCTTATAGATGACATCAAGTGCATGAATAAAATCGCACAATCCTTGAACATAGAAGTCCATCATTGCTATAGAGAAGGAAATGAAACTGCTGATGCCTTAGCCAAATTTGGAGCCAACTCACAAATTTCTACAGAGGCAAGGATTTTCTCTCAAGTTTTTGAATTACCAGCTGAAGCAAGAGGAGATTATCAAATGGATAAGGCATAATTTCCATGCTTTAGAATTAGGCATACGAGGAGCAGTACAAACTCTAATGGTGACTGTTGGTGATCCAGTAATGTATGGATCATACTGGTGAAAGATGGGCAATAGGTGTGACATTACATTAAGTAGTTATCAGTCATTGAGTTATTTTGCTAATGCCAAGAACTTGTGCTAGTTCTTGGAGGCAAAACTAGAAGAAGAGATCAAGAAGCTACACAATGCGGTTGGAAATGCAGTTATGGATGATTATTACGTCGTCGTTTGGACATGATCAAGACAGCTTATTCAGGCTACACTCTATGCTCTTTCTCCTACAATTGAACCTGAATCAATTAGTATAGTTTCAGTTGCACCTTTCTATCAAGAAGTGACTGCTTTTGTGCGCTCAGGGCTGTACAAATAGGCAAGAGATGCAAGAAATTTTGGGAAAGATGGATCATATATTGAGTTCATTACATCTCTAAATAACCCAGATGGGGTTACTCGAGAGCCTGTAGTTAATGGAGTTCAAGGGACACTAATTCATGATTTAGCTTATTATTGGCCACAATACAACTGATATTACCTCTCATGCCAAATATGATGCTCTAGATTCAAACAAGGAGTGGAAGAAAATCTAGGAGTGATCCAAAATGTGTTAGGATAAATATTCTATGTCTATAGATGAAATTTTAGCTAATTTTATATACCAGTTCGTGATAGTTAGACTTTATATTGTATTTCTCTTTTCACAGAAATGCAAAAAAAATGTGGAATTGAATCTTAGATTGGAAATACAATTTTTTTCGTTGTAAGTGATTTGGCAATGATGTATACCGAGTATTTCATACTAAAGCATATTCTCATAATTTCAGGCTTAGGAGTTAGTCAGGAGCAAGCATGGAGCTTGGATTCTGCATCCTTCACACTTTAGATGAGCCAATTTTAAGTTGGGGGTCATATTGATGTACTTTATTCTGTCCTCAATTATTTCGTACAGGACAAGCAAGTTAGTAAGGGCTTTTTATGGTCCAAATACCTTTACACTAAAGGAAACAAAAATAAGAAAATTTTGACGTAGTAAATATCTTCCTATTGATACTAGCACTAGTGGGACTGGCTCCGGGGGAACAAAACTACCCTAGGTCATGGCAATGACACTCTAACAAGATCGATAGAGAGAGAAAGAAGAGAATGAAAAGAGTAAGTACGACGAAAAGGATATGAAATATGTTGCTTGTAAAGATTGTGGTTTCTTATTTGGTTGATATTACCAGCCGACTTTCCTGACCAAAAAATAAAATAAAAAGAAGAATTTCCACCTATAACTACATCCTTAGTGATTCCAAGAAGATATTTCAAACCCATTAAATTTTAGTTATATATCACGATCCAATAAAGAGTTTTAATTATAATTTTCAAATTATAAATAGTAGGTTAAAGATAACCTCCTTTAAAGTATCGTATGTGAAATCGAGGGGTGTTTCAGCATTGGCTTAGCTAGCTTGCATAACGGGCTGTAAGGTGCTCAATTAATCGGGTGTCATTCCATTCTTCTTCCTTGATATGTACATTCACGCCTTTTAAAGTGTTGGGATGGTTAAGAGTTCTTGTTTTTGAGTTTTCACACTAACTATTTAGAAGGCTATAATAATGTCTTAAGAATTAAAGCGGATAAAGCTCAACATTTCTCTAATTTGAATCGAACGTTGCTTTTTACTCCTCCGCCTTTAAAGGTTGGTTACATATAATATCTCTTACAATGCTATCTTAAAGTCCCATTTGTCTAGGCAGAGGTATATCCCTTTTTGAATAAATTTGACTTGGTGCTCACTTGTAAGAAGATTCTCCGCTCTGAAGTCAAGTCTTTTTTAAGCTCCTTCAGAAGAGCTTGGGATTAAACTTTCAATAGCATGTGTTAGTGTAAAGACCCGATGTCATGCCCCAAAACCGAGGAGCGCGACCGGCGCTCAACCGAGTGAACCCAATCGAGCAATCCTGTTAGATTCCTTCTACCCAAACTCATTCATGTATAAAGAGAATATATGTTTTCCTTAATTAAGCAATAAAGTGGTCATGTCTCCAATTATCAATTTCTTACAATAAGTTTCACCCTTTTTAATGTCTCAAATGGACAAGTAATACAACCACAACATAGCATAGTTTGTCTTTTCCAGCACCAATACACAACCCACACTATGTCTACGGAGCCTTTATAGATAAAGAAGGGTGCAATGATAATACCGGCAACAAGTTCTCGGCTATACCTCAAACAGAATACACAAAAAACAAAATATTCATGACACCGGAATGAAGTGGAACTCACCAAGTCAGTGGGGAAGAAGGTGAACTGCTATCACTGATCAATATCTCTTGCTGTGGAACCACCTTCATCCATTGAGAGATGCAGCGCCCCCGGCAAAAGAGACGTTAGTACTGTCGAATAGCACTAGTATGTATAACTAAACACCCTCTCAATAGAATAACAAATAATACAATCAAGATTATCATAATATCAAAGGAAACTTTAATCAACATCAAACCTCAATTTAGGATCAAAACATTGTTCAAATAAATTTCCATATCTCACATGGGGAGATTTTTAGCATCGATATACCATTCTACACTACTATTATTCACAATATCATTATTCACAATACCATTATTCACAAAACTAGTACCACCGTACTCTTAGCACGGAGTCCGATCACGACCCGATCGGCTAGGCTATCTCATTAGAGACATCAACCATAATTTCTCTTAATATCAATACCACTGTATTTAACGCGGAGTCTGATCATGACCCGATCAGCTAAGCTATCCATTAGGGAAATCAACCACAATTACCATTTCAATTACAATTTCCAGCACAATCACCACCATGCATGTGGTATGGTGTCCGATCACGACCTGATTGGCTAGGCTGTCTTAATCGAGACATCAACCTTTTTATATCAATCATCGCATTTCATATTACATTCACATCTTTTCATTTCATTGGCACTAATGGCCATAATTATAAGATCAATCTTGTCACGTTGGCCATATTCATTATTTCCTGCTCACCTTTTCAATTTCAAATATCATCATCATCATCAACAACAAATATAATTCAAATCAAGGTGTGTAGTACACATGTGAAAAATTTAGAGTCTAAAGCACATAAAACTATTTCACAAAATTTGGAATAATAGCCTTCGTTTGAACTTGACTTGAAGTCGAAACATTATTAATGCACAACCATATTTTAACACATCCTCAATTGATAACATAACATGATTAAAGCATTTGAGAAACTTGTCGAATATATATCGTTCAACCCAATCTTACTCGGAATAGCCAATTTTATAATGAACCACTCGGGACTTACATATTTTTCATGAATATCATGTGATTCAATTCTAAGAGAAGGGTTTAGCCAACATACCTCAATTGAGCTTCCTTAAACTCTAAAATATTCCGAAATTCTTAGAAACTTCAATCTATTGTAGAAATGTAATAGGAAGATGATCAGGGTCCTAGCTCATTTGAATATTTTATCAAACACTAAGTGTGCATAAGGTTTCAATGTCCTTTTTATGAAGGATTCTATAATCCCACAACCCAATCTTTAGCATTTTTAGCTCAACAATCTTCCTACACCCCTTGATAACACATGCATGTAAAATAAACAATTCTCATGCCCAAAAATTATCTTGCTAGTTACCCATTTTCGGAAAATTTTAAAATTAGGGTTACGGGTGTAGAATCTTACCTCTAGGATGATGACCTAGTGAGCTTTCCTTCTTAATCTTCCAAAAATTGAGCAAGAATTGAAGAACACCTTCTCACTCTAGGGCACTCCCTCTCTCACTCTAAAATATCAGATTATGTCTCAAAAATGGCCCAAAGAGTGTATTTAACGAAATAGGGTCGGGTTTTAAAAACCCAAAAATAGAGCTCTGGAACAAGGTATGCGATCGCATAATCGATATCCGGACCGCATGTCGGTCGCATAATTGGTGACAAAATAGCCAAAAGAACTGTCTGTGTATGCGGTCACTATGCGGTCTGCATAACTGTTATGCGGTCGCATAATGCACCGCATAAAAGTTATGCGATCGCATAGTCGACTACATAGTTGCTTCCAACTGACCTAATTAACTGCCTCACTCTGCGGCCATTATGCGGTTCGCAGAGTGGTTCTGCGATCGCATAATAGACTGCATAAATGCACTTTTCCGCCAAAAATTTTTCTTTACTTTCTGGTGTATTGTTCAACCCAAAATGTCCGAGCCTATGTGTCGGCTCCCTATAATCAGTCTGGAAGCAATTATGCGGTCGACTATGTGACATCATAACTACTTTGCGGTTCATTATGCGACCGCAGACACAAACAGATTTTTTGCCGTTTTGGTCAGCAATTATAAGACCAATATGCGGCCCGCATATTGATTATGCGATCGTATATGCGATCACAAAACCTATTATGGGGCTTCATTTTTGGGTTTATAAAACCCGACCCTACTTCTTTAAATACACCTTTTGGGCCATTTTTGAGATATAATCTGATATTTTAGAGTGAGAAAGAGTGTCCTAGAGTGAGAAGGTATTCTTCAATAATTATTCTTCAATTCTTGCTCAAGTTTTGGAAAATTAAGAAGGAAAACTCACTAGGTCTTCATCCTATAGGTAAGATTCTATACCCTAACCCCTAATTTTGAAATTATCTGAAAATGGGTAATTAACAAGATAATATTTGGGCATGAGAGTTATTTATTTTACATGAATGTGTTATCACAGGGTGTAGAAAGATTATTGAGCTAAGAATGGTAAATATTGGGTTGTAGGATGATGAAATCCTCCATAAAAGGACCTTGAAGCCTTAATGCACACCTAGTGTTTGATAAAAGACTCAAATGAGCTAGAACCATAATCATCTTCCTAATTTTGATTCAAAAGAAAATAATGTTTCGCGGCGGCTCGGACTTTTTGTGTTGAACAATGCACCGGAAAGTAAAGAAAAGTTTTTGGCGGAAAAATGCATTTTTGCGGTCCATTATGCGACCGCAGAAACACTCTAAGGGCTGCATAATGGCCGCAGAAGTGAGGCGGGAAAGGGTCAGTCTGGAAGCAATTATGTGGTTGACTATGCGACCGCATAACTGTTCTGCGGTGCATTATGCGATCGCAGAACAGTTATGCGGACCGCATAGTGATCGCAGACACAAACAGACTTTTGGTCATTTTGGTCAGCAATTATGCGGTCCGCAAATTGATTATGCGATCGCAGAACCTGTTCCGGAGCTTCATTTTTGGATTTTTAAAACCCGACCCAACTTCGTTAAATACACGTTTTGGGCTATTTTTGAGATATAATCTAATATTTTAGAGTGAGAGAGAGTGCCCTAGAGTGAGAAGGTCTTCTTCAATAATTGTTCTTCAATTCTTGCTCAAGTTTTGGAAGATTAAGAAGGGAAACTCACTAGGTCTTCATCGTAGAGGTAAGATTCTACACCCTAACCCCTAATTTCGAAATTATCTGAAAATAGGTAATTAACAAGATAATTTTTGGGCATTAGAGTTATTTATTTTACATGCATGTGTTATCAAAGGGTATAGGGAGATTGTTGAGCTAAGAATGGTAAAGATTGGGTTGTAGGACGATGAAATCCTCCATAAAAGGACCTTAAAACCTTAATGCACACTTAGTGTTTGACAAAATGCTCAAATGTGCTAGATTGAAGTTGCTAAGAATTCCAGAACATTTTAGAGTTTATGGAAGCTCAATTGAGGTATGTTGGCTAAACTCTTCTCTTATAATTGAATCCAACGATATTCATGTAAATTATGTAAGTCCCGTGTGGTTCATTATAAAATTGGCTATTCCGAGTAAGATTGGATTGAACGATATATGTTCAACAAGTATCCCAAATGCTTTATTCATGTTATGTTAATAATTGAGGATGTGTTAAAATATGGGTTGTGTATTAATAAAGTTTCGAATTCAAGTCAAGTTCAAACGAAGGCTATTATGCCAAATGTTTTGAAATATCTTTATGTGTCTTAGACTCTAAATTGTTCACATGTGTACTACACACCTTGATTTGAATTGTATTTGTTGTTGTTGATGATGATGATATTTGAAATTGAAAAGGTGAGCATGAAATATTGAATATGCCCAACATTCCAAGAATGATCTTATAATCATGGCCATTAGTTCCAATGAAATGAAAAGATGTGAAAGTAATATGAAATGCGATGATTGATATAAAAAGGTTGATGTTTCGAATAAGACAGCCTAGCCGGTCGAGTCGTGATCGGACACCATGCCGCACACATGGTGGTAATTGTGCTGGAAATTGTAATTGTAATTGTGATTGTGGTGGATGTCCCTAATGGATAGCCTAGCTGATCGGGTCATGATCGGACTCCGTGTTAAGGACTGTGGTATTTATATTAAGAGTAATTGTGGTTGATGTCTCTAATGAGATAGCGTAGCTGATCGGGTCATGATCGGACTCTGTGCTGAGAGTACGATGGTACTGGTTTTGTGAATAATGATATTGTGGACAATGGTATATCGATACTAAAAATCGCCCAATGTGAGATATGAAAATTAATTTGAACACTCTCTTGATCCTAAATTGAGGTTTGATATTGATTAATGCTTTCATTGATATTATGATAATCGTGTTTGTATTATTTGTCATTCTATTGAGAGGGTGTTTAGTTATACATACTAGTACTATTCGACAATACTAACGTCCCTTTTGCCGGGGGCGCTGCATCTGCAAATCGATGCAGGTGGTTCCACAACAGGAGATATTGATCAGTCAAAGCAGTACACCTTCTTCCCAGCTGACTTAGTGAGCCCCACTTCATCCCGGGGTCATGAATCTTTTATACTTTGTGTATTCTGTTTGAGGTATAGCTGGGACTTTGTTGCCGGCATTATCATTGTACTTTGTTTTATCTATAGAGGCTCCGTAGATATAGTGTGGGTGTTGTATTAATGCTCGGAAAGTCAAAATATATTATGTTGTGGTTGTATTGGAAATGAATTGGTATTGTAGATGTGAACTTCTTTTTGTCTAATTAATGAAAATATGTTTTGTCTCAATTCGTGGATGAGTTTGGGTATAAGTAAATCTAACAGGCTTGCTTGGTCGAGTTCACTCGGTTGAGTGACAGTCGCGCTCCTCGGTTTTGGGGCATGACAATAATTTGACTTTATGGCTATGAAGTCCGGATTTTAGTTTCAGGACTTGGAATAGGTGCGTTTTTTTCATTTGAAACTTGTGTGTATTGTTTGGTGTCATTCTGAGTTGGTTTGGTAGGAATCGGACACTTGATTTTGATTTTAGCGATTCTTGAGTTTCATTGTAAATTTTATGTGCTTTGGTGTCCGATGCGTGATTCCAGATGCTATCTTGATATTTTAAGTTGGAAAGCGAGTTTGTATGATATTTTTAGACTTGCGTGGATGTTCGGTGTGGAGCTCCGGGGGGCTCGGGGTGAGTATCGAATGCATTTCAGAGTGTTTTGTGAGAGTTCAAATTTGTTGGTGCTGGGATGATGCTGCAGTTCTTGCAGATGCGAAATCTTGTTCTCATTTGCGGACCTCAAATTTACAAGGGGGGTATCGCGCTTGCGAGGTGAATTGGAGGCTAGAATATTCGCTTTTGTGAACTTTAGGATCACATTTGCGATGGGCATCTGGGAAGGGGGTGACCGCAATTGCGATTAATGGGTTGCTTTTGTGAACGGGGCTGACTTTGCAAATGCAAAGTTTGTGTTGCATTTGTGACATTTCCTGGGCTAAACAAATAGAGGAATTTCAGGACTTAATCTCATTTTATCACATTGTTGGGCCCTAGACTAGGTGGGAGGCAATTATAGGAGGGAAAATTTAGAAAAGGCTATTGGGTAAGTGATTTTGACTCAATTCTGATTATATAACATGATTGTTTATGAAGTTTAACAACTAAATCATGGAATTGTAAGAGAAATTTTGAGAATTGTTTACTATGTTTTGAAAAATAAAAATTTGAGATTTGAGAGCCGATTTGGATTCAGATTTGAAAACAAAACACATATATGGACTGGTGGAGTTATCGGTAATCGAGAGCTACCCTTCGACTCGGGTTTTGACCAAGCGGGCCCGAGCTTAACTTTTGGGGAATTGAGTAAAAGTATTAACTTTATTAATCGAATTGATTTTTCTTGCATTGTTTAATATTATTAAGTTATTTTTTGCTAGATTTGAGCCGAGCGGAGGTGAATTTTAAAGGAAAAGTATTTTTCGATTATTGTATTATCCTAATTGAGGTAGGTATC
>AWOL01S0013243.1:76147-103913 GCA_000715115.1 Nicotiana otophora | reverse complement strand
CCGTACAGTTATGTTATGGTTGACATTCATGTATACATTGTTGTTGAGTCGCGGGCTACGTATTGTTGTGGCTTTGGTATTGTTATTTGGGAAATGGTGTGTCATAGGAGCACATGTTATGCAAGTTTATTGTTATGTTGTGAATGAGATGCGCATGCGGCTATATAAGGGTGGTGTGTGTTTGTAACACCCCGGAAAAAAAATTTGAAGTGTTTTAAGACCATTAAAAAGATTGGCAGGTGCTAATTATATTAATTCGGGTATGAACAAGACTGATAATTTGAGTGATATCAATTGATGATGATAATATATGTATGAGGTGCATTAAAAATGGTTTATGGTCTAAGAAGAGCCCTAAGGCTAAGTCAAGTTGAAAATTATATGATGTGATAAAATGTAAAGTGAGTTTGCACACGATCTAACTTCAAACGAGCATACCTCTCAAGCTAGGAAGCGTTATATGGTGTATAACCTATCAAATTAAATTCCTTTGAATTTAGTTTCCAACGCATCAAACCGTTTATCATTTGGATATGTATACAGAAAGTTATGGCCATGTTACTGGGCATGTGTCATATGCGCGGCCTGATGCACGACCAAATCTGCGGCCGCGCATATTTGAGAGTTTCTGCCTCACATTCGCGGCCAAATCCATGGCCGCGGACATGTGAACTCATTAAATAATCCCAATGCCGGGAATAGAGAGGGGTTAAGTCATTTTGGCCAAAAATCTGATATTTTTAGAGTGAGAGAGAGAGTGTCCTAGAGTGAGAAGGTATTCTTCAATAGATTTTCCTTTGATTCTTGCTCAAATCTTTGGAGATTAACAAGGAAAACTCACTAGATCTTCATCCTAGAGGTAAGATTCTACACCCTAACCCTTAATTTCGAAATTTTCTGAAAATGGGTAATTAGCAAGACAATTCTTGGGTATGAGACTTGTTTATTTTCTTGCATGTGTTATCAAAGAGTGTAGGAAGATTGTTGAGCTAAAAATAGTAAAGATTGGATTGTGGGATGATGGAATCCTCCATTAAAGGAACTTGAAACCTTATGCACACCTAGTGTTCGATAAAATGCTCAAACGAGCTAGAACCATAATCATCTTCCTAATTTTGGTTCAATTTGTTATATTTCTAAAATAGGGTGAAGTTGCTAAAAAATTTGGAACATTTAGAGTGTAAGGAAGCTCAAGTGAGGTATGTTGGCTAAAATTTCTCTCTTGGAATCGAACTCCATAATGTTCCCGTGAGTTTCAAAGTATAGGTTGCGTATTAAAATGTTGTGGATTTGAATCGTATTTCAAACGAAAGCTAGTATGCCAAATTGTGTAAGCCAAATCTCAATATTCTTAAGACTCTTAATTGCTCATATGTGTACCTAAAGTCTTGATTGGAAATGTATTGTTGTTGATAGCCTATAAAGATGGTTGGAAGTAAAATCAGTGAATTGGGAATATAAAGTGTGGCAAACGTGCCAATAGTGAAAGTTATACTTGTGGCCAATGGTGCCAAGGAAATGAAATAATGTGAGAAAGATTATGAAATGAGCATTGACTCAACTATTCCAAAATTGACTTTGATAACATAAGTGGCCAAAAGCTTATGAACTCAAGTGATGCCCATATGTGGCTATTTTAGATAATGTTATGCTTTGTAAGTATTTTTCAATGTGTTTTGCATTCTTATATGTTCGTAAGTGGAAATTGTGTATGATTGTAACTTGTGCTTCGATTGCCAATCATTTTACTCCATTTATTAGAAAGAAATCTATTGTGTTTAAAGCCTTCATTACTAATGAACTTAAAGTTGTGATTCCCGGAATATTCTACTTATTGATAATTATGACGATGATCTATGAAAGGGAAGAAATGAAAGTGTGAATTTTGAAATATGGTCATTGCGCCATGAATAAAGAATCATATGTATGGCCAACAGAACCAATGAAATAATAATGTTGTAAGTAGTTGAAAGTACGAATTAAGTGATATGTGGTGTGAAAGGTTATGAGATGTACGTATTTGTACTTTTGTTTCCAATGTGTTATGAAACCCTATGGATAGTCTATGAAACGCATAGGTACATTATGATACACCTGCACCCGCATACATTGGGGTGAGGCGGCATGACCGCTTTGTGTAGGGATTATGGTATAGAGATTGTGATTGTGATACACCTCCACCCGCATATATATTGGGGTGAAGAGGCATGAACATTTTTTGTAGGGATTATGATATTGTGGGACTGCACCTCAACCCGCTTATAGTGGGGTGAGGCGGTACGACCGCTTTGTGTATAGTTTTGGTATTGTTTTGGCACCACCACCTGCGTACATTGGGGTGACTTTTTGTAGGTTCTTGGTATTGTGGTTATACATCCACCCGCATACATTGGGGTGAGGCGGCAGGGCTGCTTGATTAGAGTTGTGGTATTGTATGTATACCCCCACCTACATACATCGGGTGAGGCGGCGGGGCCGCTTTGTGTGACGATTGTTACAAAGGATCTCATATTAAATCCTATAAATGTTATTGATAGCTTTTGATAAGCTTTCTATGGTTTAAATGGTTATCTATATTATTCTATTGCCACACTGGTTCATCATATTCATCTTGTATTTCTGAATTCTTAGATTGGTGTTTAGTTTGCATACTAGTACTATTCGACGGTACTAACGTCCCTTTTGCCATAGTAGTACACATTCTTCCCAGGTGACTTGGTGAGCCCCACTTCATCCCGGGGTCATGTATCTTTTATTCTTTGTGTATTTTGTTTGAGGTATAGTCGGGGCCTTGTTGTCGGCATTATCATTGTACTCATCTTTATCTATCGAGGCTCCGCAGACATAGTGTGGGTTGTATAATGGTGCGGGGGAAGTCAAACTATTGTGTTGTGCTTGAATTACTACTTCCACTTCAAATTATGGAAAATGTGTTTGGAATTTAGACTTTAAAATAAAGTAACTGATGGTAAGAAAGTGGTATTGCAGACATGATCACTTTAGAAATTCTCTTTATTGATGAATGAGTTTGGGTAGAAGGAAATCTAATAGGCTTTCTCGGTCGGGTTCACTCGGTTGAGTGCCGGTCGCGCTCCTCGGTTTTAGGATGTGACAGTGTTGATGCGCCTGCGGCGAGATAAGAGAGCTTATGCGCGTATTGCAAGTAAGGTGAAATATTTCATTGTGAAGCTCACGCGACGTCCTAAGGGTGATTTGTGATAATGTTATGTAGTTCTTCATGGTGATTCTTGACATTATTCTCGTGTTGGAATGGGTTAATGATTTGAACATGTTATTGTTTTCCTTAAATGATTTCACTTTGTGTCTATGTGTTTCGGTTAATTTGTCGTGTTATCGCATGCCTATTCTTTGTTGTTATATATTTGGTCATGCTTTCCGTTGTGAGTATATATTGATATTATGCAAAGGTTATTTATCTAGTGGGTGTCTTGACTAGAACCTCATCACTACTCCGCTGAGGTTAGTCTTGATACTTACTGGGTACCGGTTGTGGTGTACTCATACTATGCATCTGAATATTTTTTGTGCAGATCCGGGTACCTCAGAAGAATGATCGTCGCTAGTGAGTTGATTTCAAGTCGCTGTGGAGAATTCAAGGTATACATGTTGTTCCACTTGCAGGCATCAGAGTCACCTTATATTGTTTTCTTACTAATATTATTGTATCCAAAATAGTGATGTATTTGAGACTCATTATCTACATCTTGTAGAGCTTATGACTACGTGTTACCGAATTTTGGGATTGTGGTTGTTGTATTACCATATTGACTATATTTTGGACCATTTTTCTCATTTTTATTTAATACTAAGTTATTATATTCTATCTGATGTTGTTGTGCGATATGCTTATCTACTCTTAGAGACTAGGTGTCATCACTATCCTTAAGGCGGGATTTTAGGTCGTGAGAAGTTGGTATTAGAGTCCTAGGTTCATAGGTTCTACGAGTCATAAGCACGTTAAGTAGAGTCATGCAGATCAGTATGGAGACGTCTATACTTATCTTCAAGAGGCTACGGAACAATAAGAAAATTCCCCTTCTTTCATTCCCATTCGGATTTATTGATTTTGAAATTTGAGGCTTTGTCTTTCTATTCTCTTACCGATGGTGAGGACACGAGCTTCAGTTGCTAATGATGTTGCCCCTGGTGCCGGTGTTACTAGAGGTCGAGGCTGAGGCCGAGGTAGAAGCGGAGCACGTGCTGCAGCGAGGGACTGTGCTAGGGCCGCAATTGAGGAGCCACCAGTAGCTCCGGTTGCGAAGCAGGCACCCCTGGCGCCTGTTTCTTCCCTTGTACTTCAGGAGACTTTAGCACACTTCTTGAGCATGTTTCGTACCTTGGCTCAGGCGGGATTGATCTCAACTGCACCACCTACTTCTCAGGCTAGGAGAGGAGCCCAGAATCTCACCGCTTGTACTCCAGAGCAGTGGGCTCATGTTGATCAGGCTCCGAGTGTTATGCCAATGCAGCCTGTGATTGCGGTTCAGCCCGAGGTTAGGCTAGTGGCATCGTTGAAGGAGCAGAAGAAGTTAGAGAGGTTCAAGAAGGATTTTCCTACTACTTTAGGTGGCGCAACTTTTGAGGATGTACAAGGTTTCCTAGACTAGTGTCACTGCATTCTGCTTAATATAGGCATAGTGGAGTTGAGCGGGGTTGACCTTACAACTTTCCAACTGATGGGCAGGCATATAGGTGGTCGACATTTGAGGAGAGTAGACTAGCTGGCGTAGTGCCACTTACTTGGGCTTAGTTAACTGATCACTTTTTGAGGGAGTTCGTTACAAGACCCTCAAGGATGCGTTGCGCACCAAGTTCGAGTAGTTATACTAGGGGACGATGGTTGTGTTCGAGTATGATATGAGGTTTAGTGAGTTATCTCGTCATGCACCTGCTTTGGTTTCCACCGTTAGAGAGAGAGTCTACAAATTTATTAAGGGCCTCGGTTATGGTTTCCGATTTAGGATGGCACTGGAGTAGGAGACTAATACACCATTCCAGCAGGTCGTGAAGATCGCTAAGAGATTTGAGTGTATGCGCGACCAGGATAGAGGAGACAATTTCAGCTCATCATGACAGAGGCTTTATCAGTCGACCAGTTTAGTTTGCTCTTCAGGTTACTTACAGTGCTCCAACTATTTAGGGACCTCAGAGTACTCATTCCGAACAACTATCTTCCAGTGCACCTCCTAGACGGAGTTCTAGCATCCTGGTCGAATTGAGTACCAGTAGCCACGCCCGTAGAGAGGTTATTTTGAGTGTGGTGATAATAGGCACGTGGTGAGGCATTGTCCCAGGCTTAGGAGGGATGGACCTCCGTAGAGTACACATGCTATGGTTTCTACTCCAGTTGCTACTCCAACTACATAGACAACTAGGGGTGGAGGATAGGTAGGTAGAGGACATCCTAGTGGGGGAGGCCAGGCTCGTTGTTATTCTTACCCTGGTAAGACTGAGGCTATTGCATCAGATATCATCATATCTCATAGAGATGCATCAATTTTATATGATTGAGGTTCAACTTATTCATATGCGTCATCCTATTTTGCTTCACAATTGGATATGTCTCGTGATTTATTTAGTACACTTGTTTATGTGTCTACTAATATTGGGGAGTCTATTATGGTAGACCATATCTATGGTTCTTGTTGATCACTATCGGGGGTTATGAGACTAGGGTTGACCTTCTATTACTCAATGAAGTGGAATTTGATGTGATTTTGGGCATGGATTGGTTGTCACCATATCGTGATTGTCATGCTAATACCATGACAATGGCTAACGGGGTTCCTGAGGTTTGAGTGGAGAGGTTCGTTGGGTTATGTTCCTAGTAGGGTGGTGTCTTTTCTGAAGGCACTATAGATGGTTGAGAAGGAGTGTTTTGCATACTTGACCTTTGTGAGAGATGTTAGTGTTGATACTCCTACTATTGAGTCCGTTCAGTTGTGAGATAGTTTCTAGATGTGTTTCCAGAAGACCTACTGGGCATGCCACCTCATAGGGATATTTATTTTAGTATTGACTTGGTGTCGGGCACTCAGCCTATATCTATTCCACCATATCGCATGGAACTAGTGGAGTTGAAGGAATTAAAGGAATATCTTCAGGAGTAGCTTGATAAAGGTTTCATCAGACCGAGTGTCTCACCTTGGGGTGCTCCAGTTCTATTTTGTGAAAAAGAAGGACAGTTCTATGAGGATGTGTATTGACTACATGCAGGTGAACAAGGTTACTATCAAGAACAAGTACTCACTACCGCGTATTGATGATTTATTTGATCAGCTTCAGGGTGTTAGGGTACGAAGACTAATTTGAGATCGGGGTACCATCAGTTGAAGATCCGGGCTTCAAATATTCCAAACACGGCTTTCAAGACTCGCTATAGTCACTATAAGTTCTTGGTGATGTCCTTTGGGTTGACCTCAGCAGCCTTTATGCACTCGATGAACAACATATTTTAGCCCTATCTGGAATTATTACTCATCGTGTTTGTTTATGATATTGGTGTATTCTCATAGCTGGGAGGATCATCAGAAGCACATGAGGATCGTGCTCCAGACTTTGAGGGAGAAGAAGCTATATGCTAAATTCTCCAAGTGTGAGTTTAGGCTTGATTTTGTGGCATTCTTGGGCCACGTGGTGTCTAGTAATGGGATTAAGGTGGATCCGAAGAAGATTGAGGTAGTTCAGAGTTGGCCCAGGCCTTCTACCGCTACTGATATCCGGATTTTACTAGGCTTGGGTGGGTATTATTGTCGTTTTGTGGAGGGTTTTTCATCCATCACAGCTCCTTTCACTAGATTGACTCAGAAGGGTACACTGTTTAGGTGGTCTGATGAGTGTCAGGAGAGCTTTTGGAAGCTCAAGATTTCCTTAACTACAACTCCAATTCTGGTTTTTCCTTCAGCATCGTGTTCTTATACAGTCTATTGTGATGCTTCACAGATTGGCATTTGGTGTGTGTTGATGCATGAGGATAAAGGGATTGCTTATGCTTCGCATCAGTTGAAGCCCCAAGAGAATAACCACCCAGTGTACGATTTGGATTTGGCATCCGTTGTTTACGTGCTGAAGATTTGGAGACACTATCTTTACGGCATGTCTTGTGATGTGTTCATGGATCACAGGAGTCTACATCACTTATTCAAATAAAAGGATCTGAACTTGAGGCAATGAAGGTTATTAGAGCTATAAAAGGACTATGATATCACCATCCATTATTATCCTGGGAAGGCCAATGTGGTGGCCGATGCTTTGAGTAGGAAGACTGAGAGCATGGGGAGTCTTGCTTTTATTCCAGTTGGGGATAGACTGTTATCTTTGGATGTTTTGGCATTGGACAACAGGTTCGTGAGGTTGGATTTCGGAGCCTAGCCGGGTTCTTGCTTGCATGGTTTAATAGTCTTCTTTGTTTGAGCGCATCAGGGCACATCAGTATTATGATCCCTACTTTCTTGTCCTTAAGGACACGGTGATGCCAAGGAGGATACCATTGGTGATGAAGGGGTATTGAGGCTGTAGAGGAGGATTTGTGTGCCCAATATGGGTTATGGGAGCCGATTCTTGCAGAGGCCCATATTTCACGGTATTCCATTCATCCAGGCACCACAAAGATGTACCATGATTTGAAGCAGAACACTGGTGGATAAGAATAAAGAAAGCTATTGTGGAGTATAGGGCTTGGTGTTTGAACTTTCAGCATATTAAGTACGAGAATCAGAGGTCGGGTAGTTTACTTCAGAGGCTTGATATTCCAGAGTGGTAGTGGGAGCGCATCACTATGGATTTTGTTATTGAAATTCCACGGACCTTGAGGATATTTGACGTTGTGTAGGTCATTTTGGACATACTGACCAAGTCTGCACACTTCATTCCAGTCTTTAATACCTACTCCTTAGAGCAGCTGGCTCGGATTTACATTCGTGAGATTGTTTGCCTTCATGGTTTACCCGTGTCTATTATCTTGGATCGAGGCACGAAATTCACATCGCATTTTTGGAGAGCCATACATTATGAGTTAGGCACACAGGTCGAGCTGAGTACGGGATTTCGTCCACATGGACGAATAGTCTGAGCATACTATTCAGACCTTGGAGGACATGTTACGTCCATGTGTTATTGATTGTGGGGGTTCATGGTATCAGTTTGTACCGCTCGCAAAGTTTACCTACAATAACATATATCAGTCGAGCATCCAGATAGCTCTGTATAAGGCCTAATATGGGAGGCGATGTAGTTCTCCAGATGGTTGGTTTGAGCCTGGGGAGGCAAGGTTGTTGGGCACTAATTTGGTCAGTGATGCCTTTGGGAAGGTAAAGCTAATTGAGGATCGGTTTTGTACCGCACAGTCCAGGCATAATAGTTATGCTGATAGGAGGTCTAGTGATGTGGCATTCATGGTGGGTGAGAGGGCTCTACTCAGAGTTTCACCTATGAAAGGTGTGATAAGGTTTGGGAGGAAGGGCAAGTTGAGCCCTCAGTATAGTGGTCCTTTTGAGATCCTTGAGAAACTTGGTGAGGTGGCCCACAGACTTGCATTGCCACCATCTTATCGGGAGTTCACCTGGTATTCCATGGTTCCATGCTCCGAAAGTACTACGGTGATCCGTCTCATGTGTTAGATTTCATATCGGTACAGTTTGGCAAGGATTTGACATATGTTGAGGAGCCAATAGCTATTTTGGACAAGCAGGTCCAGAAGTTGAGGTCGAAGAACATCGCATCGGTAAAGGTTCAATGGGGAGATCAATTGGTCGAGGAAGCAACTTGGGAGACCAACCATGATATGCGGAGCCGCTTCATCTTTTTGGCACTTCAGGTATGTATCCGTACTTGTTCGAGGACAAATGTGTTTAAGAATGGAGAATGTAACGACTCGGCCTGTCATTTTGTGTATTTGAGCCCCGTTTTCCCTTATGAAGATTTTCATATGGGTAGTTTTGGTTGTATGACTTGCAGGGATGGTTAGTTTTGTTTCGGGGAGGTTTTGGATTGATTTGGAATAATTGGTTTTGAGTTTGTAATATTGAGTGAGGTTTGACATTTGTGAAAACGACCATGGAACGGTGTTTCGATGGTTCCAATAGTTTCATATGGTGATTCTGGACTTAGGCATATGCTCATAAATGGATTCGGAGGTTCCTAGGTTGACTTGGCTTTTTTGCCGAAAGTTATCAATTTGAAGGTTTAGAATTTCCTAAGATCGACCATGGTTTTGACTTTATGGCTATCGTGTTCGTATTTTGGTATCGGAACCTGGAATAGGTCCGTTTTATCATTGGACCTTGTGTGAAAACTCATTTCGAGTTAGCTTTGTAGGAATCGAACATGACAAGGTGGGTTGCTCTGATGGTAAGCACCCTCCACTTCCAACCAAGAGGTTGTGAGTTCGAGTCACCCCAAGAGCAAGGTGGGGAGTTCTTGGAGGGAAGGATGCTGAGGGTCATTTGGAAACAGCCTCTCTACCTCAGGGTAGGGGTAAGGTCTGCGTACACACTACCCTCCCCAGACCCCACTAGTGGGATTATACTGGGTTGTTGTTGTTGTTGTTGTTGTTTGTAGGAATCGAACTCTTGGTTGTAAATTTAGCGATTCTTGAGTTTCAATTTAAATGCTATGCATTTTGGTGGCTGATTCATAGTTCTGGATGTTAACTTATTGTTTTGAGTTTGCGAGCGAGTCTGTATGATGTTTTTGGACTTATGTGGATGTTTGGTACGAAGCCCCGAGGGTTCAGATGAGTTTCAGAATCATTTCGAACTTTTTGAAGAGAGTTCAAATTTTCTAGTGCTGGGTTGATGCTGCAGGTATCGCAAATGCGAGATCCTGTACAAATTTGCAGACCTCGCATTTGTGAGGAGGGTATCGCATTTGCGAGGTAGGCTGGGGGAAGGAATGTTCACTTTTGCGAACTTTAGGATCGCATTTGCGAAGGGCATCTGGGCAGGGGTGACCACAATTGCGATCGATGGGTCGCTTTGGCGAAGGGGGCTGACTTCACAAATGCGAAGTCTATGTCATATTTATGACATTCCCTGGGCTGCTCAGGTGTCGCATTTGCGGGGGTCGTATTTGCGAACCCCATGTAGCATTTGCGACATCCGCAACTGAACAAATCGAGGAATTTCGGGACTTAGTCTCATTGTATCATATTATTGAGCCCTAGACTCAATGGGAGGCGATTTTAGGAGGAGGTTTTCAAACAAAGCTATTAGGTAAGTAATTTTGACTCAATTTTGATTATGTAACATGATTATTTATGAATTTTAACATCTAAATAATGGGATTTTAAGAGAAATTTTGGAGATTTTTTACTATGTTTTGAAAATAAAAATTTGAGATTTGAGAGTCGATTTGGACTCAGATTCTAAAACCGAACACACACTTGGACTCGTAGGGTTATGAGTAGTCGAGATCTATCCTTCGACTCGGGTTTTGACCAGGCGAGCCCGGGATTGACTTTTTTTGAATTTCGGAGAATGGTGTAATGATCTTAACTTTATTAATCAAAATTAATTTCTCTTGCATTATTTGATATTATTAAGTCATTTTTTACTAGATTTGATCCGAGTAGAGGTGAATTTTAAGTAAAAAGCATTTTTAATGTATTGAATAAGCCTAATTGAGGTAAGTATCTTTCCTAACTTTGTGTGGGAAAATTATCCCTTAGGATTTTGTCTAATTGAATTATTTGTATTACGTGAAACTACGTGTACATAAGGTGACGAGTGTGTACATGGGCATATGTGTGGTAATTGACCGGATTAGACTTTAGGCTATTATTATGCCTTGAATTGAAGTTGTTTGTTATACGAAGCACATTTCATTGTTGATTCACCCTCGTACTCTTGTGTTATTATTGAAATTCTTGTATATGCTGTTGTTGAGCCATGGGCTATGTATTGTTGTGGCTTTGTTATTGTTGTTTGGGCAATGTTGTTGTATATGAGCACGTGTAGTGCGGGTTGATTGTTGTGTTGTGAATGAGATGTGCATGTGGCGACATAAGGGTGGTGTGTATTAATGCGTACGCGGTGAGATAAGAGGGCTTCTGCGCTTGTTGCAAGTAATGAAAAATACTTCATTGTGAAGCTCACGCAGCGTCATAAGGGTGATTTGTGATAATTTTATGTGGAGCTTCAAGGTGATTCTTGATATCATTCTTGTGTTGGAATGGGTTGATGATTTGAACATGTAATTGTTTTCCTTAAATGATTTCACTTTGTGCTTTACGTGTTTCAGTTAATTTGTTGTATTATCACATGCCTAATATTTGTTGCTATTGTTTTTGTCATGCTTTATGTGTTAGTTTATACTGATATTTTTTAACTAGTGAATGTTTTGACTTGAACCTCGTCACTACTCAGCCGAGGTTAGTCTTGATACTTACTGGGTACATAGTGTGGTGTACTTATACTACACTTCTGCACATTGTTTTTAGCAGATCCAGGTACCTTAAAGCATGGTGATCGTTAGTGAGCTGATGTCAAGTCGCTATGGAGACTTCAAGGAATACATCCTATTCTGCTTGCAGTCCTCGGAGCCACCTTTTATTGTTTCCTTGCTACTATTATTGTATCCAAAATAGTGCTATATTTTGAGACTCATGATGTACTTCTTGTAGAGATTATGACTCTATATTACCGGGTTTTGGGATTGTGATTGTTGTATTAACATATTGACTATGTTTTGGGCCAGTTTTGTCAGTTTTATTTAATATTAAGTTATTAAATTTTGTCTTATGTTGTTGTGTGATAGGCTTACCTAATTTTAGAGACTAGGTGCCATCACGATCCTTAAGGTGGAATTTTGGGTTATGACATTTGGCACTGTTATCAGGGACTTAGAGATTAGCTATTTTTCTAAAATACGTTGTTATTTATTGTTTGTTCAAGTTTTAAATTTTCATTTGCTATCTTTGCATCTATAGGAGTTTTACTTGTGAATGCGGAGGAGCAAGAGTGTTAACGACATCCTCCCATTTGATAGAGAAATAGAAAAAACCCTTCAACACTTAAGGAGGGCGGCTGAAGCTAGAGCTAGAACTGCAGAGTTTGATATAGTAGTCTAACCATAGCCAGTCGAGATGGAAGAAAACAACGAGTGACCAGTGACAGAGGCCGCAAGGCCTAAACTTGCTAATATGACTCAGGCGATCGTGAACCTTGAAATTATAGGACTTTTTGAGCTTCAACAATACATGGTGCAGCTAATTCAGTCCACAGGGTAATTTGTGGGTCTCTCTCATGAAGATCTGCAGAGGTATATCCAGAACTTCTTAGAAATTACGGATGCTTATAATTATCCAAATATTTCCTAAGACTATATCACACTGACACTGCATCCCTTTTCTCTATAGGGAATCGAAAGAATGGTTGCAAAAGAAGCCTACTAATTTGATATGCACTTGTGATGAATTAGCCCAGAAATGTTGATCAAGATTTTCTTCCCCATAAAAAAGACAAAGTCACAAAGGAGCAAGATTCTTGGGGTTCAACAACGGGATGGAGAGACTCTTCGTCAATATTGAAAAATATACAAGAAGTTACTTAGAGACTACTCACATCACTGTCAAACTGACGAGGTATTGGGTCACACTTTTGTCGATGGATTGGATGAGGAATCAAATATGAGTCTTGACTCAACCTGGTGGTAGTTGCACGGCAAAGCCTTAAAGAGAAATATAGACCCTCTTAACAACTTCACCGCAAAAGATCACAATTTTAAATGTGATGGGAAACTGCGGAGAAAAACTAAACACATGGGAACAAGTGTAATTGATCTTGATGACCTTATAGCCATGAGGGAAAATATGGCCAAATTGACAAATCTAGTGATGAAGTTGGCAACGGCTCAGGCGCATCAGATGCAGCATGTGCAACAGATATCAACATATTGTGAGATATATGGGGAAGGTCACACGAGTGATCAGTGTCCAGTAAATCTAGAATCCATTTATTATGTGGGACAACAAAGAAGGTGTCCAATCAACCAAAATACCCAGCATGGGAATACATATAATCATTTCTAAGGGATTACATGAACTTCTCATGGGGCGAATATGAAGCAACTCAGAATCAGTATAGACACAAGGAAATTACAACTAGCCTCAAGAGACACCCCAGCAAGTAAAGGAGAGTACATATTACTTGTTGAAGAAGCTATTACTTGACAATCAACAATTCAGGACTGACTTTAGAAATCTAGAAAGACAAGTTGGGCAATTGGCTGCAAATTAGAATAATCCTTAAGTGAATGTTGTGAACTTGAGAAATGGTAGAGAATTTGAAGAATTACCAAAGAAAAGGAAATAAAAAGTCACTCATGAAGGTGAACTAGTTCCTAAGCCTGTATGAATAACGGAAAGAAAGCACTTCTAATGAGAAAGTACCAATTTCAAGGACTCCACTGCCTTTTCCCCAAAGACAATAAAAAAATGATGATCGGATGTTTAACAAGTTTCATGATATGTTGAGAAAATTCCATTTTAACTTACCCCTTGTTGATGTGCTGCACGAGATTCCAAAATATGCTAAATACATTAATGATATATTGTCAAACAAATGACGATTAACTGAGTTTGAGACTGTGGCACTCACTAAAGAGTGTACCTCGAGAATTCAACAAATGCTTCCCCAAAATTTGAAAGATTTATGTAGCTTCACTATCCTAGTGAGAATTAGTGAAGTAGATATGGGGAGAGCATTGTATCATTTGGGGTAAAGCATATATTGATGCCTCTATCAACCTTTAGTCAACTGGGGTATCCAAGACCCACTACAGTCATGTTGTAATTAGCTGATAGGTCCATTGTCCATCCTGATAGGGTGATAGAAGATGTGTTGTTGTAAATTGGTCAATCCATCCTCCTGGAGTATTTTATCATTCTAAACTATGAAGCTGGTGAATAAGTTACAATCATATTGGGGCGACCTCTCTTAGCCACAACTACTTCAGTCATCAAAGTTAGAGAAGGGAAGATGAACATGACAGTTGATAATGTGGAAGTAGTTCTCAATGAGTATACGACAATTCAACATCCTAACCATTATGCGGATCTTGCTATGACATCTGTGCTAGAGAGAGAAGAGAAGATAGGTGACTTGGGTGTATATCTAGACAATCCTCTTGAAAAGGAACTCATGTTGTGTGACAGCATTGACTTGGATGAGGAGGTTAAGGAGATGTTGCATAATTTAGATGCATCTCCTTACATAAAAGGAGTGATAAATTTTGAGCATCCACCCAAGCCACCTGCCGAAGAAGCTCACAAATTGTAGCTTAAAGCCCTACTCTCTCACCTTAATTATGCTTATTCGGGTACTAATGAAATATTTCCTATTGTTGTTTCTTCTGGTATGTCTGACATATAGGAAGAGAAGTAAATTAGGGTGCTTAGGGCACACAACCACATACTTGGCTGGAACATAGCAGATATACGTGGAATTAGCCCAGAATTTAGTATGCATACAAGTCTCATGGAGGATGGGCGCAAACCATGTGCAAAACACTGACACCGCGTGAGCCATGTCATGAAGTTAGAAAAATTTTGATAAAAGTGGCTTGACTCAGGTATTATCTTCCCTATCTCAGTTACCAAGTGGGTTTGCCCCATCCAGTGTGTGCCAAAGAAGAGTGGTATGATGGTTTGTAGTAAACTAAAATAATAGATTGAATCCTACTAGAACTATCACACGTTGGAAATTTGCATACATTATAGGAACTTACCCCTTCTTGATGGATATTTTTGGAATAACCAAATTTTGGTTACACCTGAGGATCAAGAGAAAATTACCTTCACTTGTTCCAACGGCTCATATACTTTTAAAAGATTGTCATTTGGGTTGTTTAATGCACATATGACTTTTTAAAAGTGTCTGATGGCAATCTTCAGTGATATGGTAGAAAATATTGTTGAAGTATTGATGGATGATTTTTCAACTTTTTGGACCCTCTTCGATGAAGGATTAACGAATTTGAGTAAAGTGCTTGTCAGGTGTGAAGAACAAATTTGGCACTGAATTGGGAGAAGTATCATTTTATAGGTGCGAGGGAAACGAGAATGGGCACAAGGTGTCCAAATATGGCTTGGTTGTTGATAAGAAAAAGGTGGAGATAATTGAAAGATTGTCACCTCCAATATCTGTCAAAGGAGTTCGAAGCTTCTTGGGTCATGCAGGTTTTACCGCCGATTTATTAAGGATTTCTCTAAGATTTCACTCCCTTGTGCATGTTTCTTGAAAAGGATGCTCTTTTTAAATTTGATGATACTTTCTTGAAGGCCTTTGAGGAGCTAAAGAAGCGATTGGTGAGCCTTTTGAGCTTATGTGTGATGCTCGTGATACTATAATTGGGGCCGTCTTAGTCCGAAGGAAACATAAAGTGTTTCACTCAATTTACTACTCTAGCAAAACTCTGAATCCATCTCAAGTAAATTACACAGTCACATAGAAGGAGTTTCTAGTGGTAGTATGGGCGTTTGAAAAATTAAGAGCCTACTTAGTGAGAACTAAAGTCAGCGTCTACATTGACTGTGCGTTCATTAAGTATTTGTTTGAGAAAAAGGATGATAAGTCGAGTCCCCATTAGCTCGCTTCTTCTTTTGAAAGAATTTGATATGGAAATCCAAGATCACAGAGGCACTGAAAATCAAGTGGTCGATGACTCGTCGCAATTAGAACTAGTAGGCATGTAATTGAAGAAGGTGAAATCAAGGAGAACTTTCTCGATGAGCGGCTATTGGCTATCACGGATAAAGAAGCTCCATAGTATGCAAACTATGTGGACTTTATTGTATGTGGGGTGACCCTACCGGAGTTTTAATTGGATGATAAGAGACGGTTTATTCATGATGTTCGATTTTATTTATGGGATGAGCCATTTTTGTTTAAGCAATGTGCAAATTAATTGGTTAGACGATGTGTACCTGAGGAAGAAATGGAAGCTATTCCATATGACTACCATGCATCTCCATAAGGTGGGTATCACGGTGGTCATAAGACGGTTGCAAAAGTGTTACAGTCGGGTTTTAAATGCCCTAAATTGTTCAAAGATGCACAGACATGAGTGAAAAGGTGTAATAGGTGTCAAAGAATAGGTACTATTTTGAGGAGGCATGAGATGCCTTGGAAGGGCATACTTGAGGTTGAGATCTTTGATGTGTGGGGCATAGACTTCATAGGTCCATTCTCGTATTTGAATGGTCATAGGTATATTTTGGTACGAGTTAATTATGTGTCCAAGTGGGTGGATGTAACGCCCCGTAAAAATTTTCTAATGATTTAAGATTTTAAAGTGCACCAACGGTATTCGGGAATAACGTATTTGACTATTAAAGGAGACCTATGGGATAGAGCCACATAATTTTGAATTGATAATGTATGTTTAAGGTGTGTTGGAACATACTAAGGAGTTTTGTGAATGTCAAGAACTTGTGTGGAACAAGTTGGATACATTAAGTGTAAGTGATGTTTTAATTGGCTCAAGACCCAACTTCAAATGCATATACCTCCCTCATTATAATGACTTAGGAGGTGATCTACCTATCGAATTAAAGCCCTTTGCGTCTTGTTTCCAATGCATCAAACCGTGCATCATTTGGATGTGTATACAGACAGTTATGGCCATTTTACTAGACTTGTGTCATATGCGCGCCCAGATACGGCCGCGCATATTTGAGAGTTTCTGCATCAAGTACGCAGCCAGATGCGCGACCGCGCACATAGGAACCCATTAAATAACTCTAAGGCCGGGTGAGAGAGGGGTTAAGTCATTTCTTCAGCTAAAACCTGATATTTTAGAGAGAAGTGAGAGTGTTCTAGAGAGAGGAAGTAGATGAAGTATTTTGTTCATCAAGATCTTGTTCGAGCCTTGAAATCCAATAAGGAAATCTCACAAGTTATTCACTCAAGAGATACGATTCAAACTCTTGGTCTTAAATATTTTGTTTAGGGTAAAGGTTGGGTGATTGGGAGGATGATTTTTGGGTGTAAGAGTGTTAATTATACATGCTTATACTAATAAGGTTTGTGGGAAGATTGTTGAGCTAAAATAAGTAAAGATTGGGTTATGGAATGAAGAAAATTTTATAGAAGCATCTTGTAGCCAAATTTGCATACCTAGTGTTTAATAAAATGCTCAAATGAGCTAAAACCATGAATATCTCCCTAATATTTGTTCAATTGTGTTATGTCTCAAATAGATTGGGATTGCTAGAATTTTCGAAATGTTGTAGTAATTTAAGGAAAGCTCAACGCGCGGTATGTTGGCTACACTTCTCTCCTTGAATTGAATCCCATAATGTTCTTGTAAGTCCCGAGTTATTCATTATACATTGACTATTCTGAATAAGCTTTGTGTCAAAAGATATATGTTCAAAATGTGTTCCGAACGCTCTTGTCATATTATGATATCATACGAGAATGTGTTCAAGTATGGTAGTGTGTTAAGATGTTATGACTTCAAGTAGTGTTTCGAATGAAGGCTATTATGCCAAATTATGTAAGAAGTCTCGACGTGCTTTAGACTCTTAAGTACTCGTGTGCGTAATGCAATCCATGATTAGAGATGTTTTGTTGTTGATAATCTATAAAGATGCGTGAAAGTGAAAGGAGAAAGTTGGGGATATAAAGTGTGGCCACCGTGCCAAGAATGAAAGTTATACTTCTGGCTAATGGTGCCAATGAAATGAAATAATATGAGAAAGGTTAAGAAATGAGTCTTGATTTAACTATTCCAAATTGACTCCGAAAATAGAATTATCCAAAAGCTCATGTACTCAAGTCATGTCCAAATGTGGTTATTCTATCTAATACTATGTTTGGTAGGTATTTCAAATATGTTTTGAGTTCTTACATATTCATAAGTTTAAATTGTGTATTGCCCTTTTTGGGAAAAGGTATTTGAAGAGTATTCTATATGATGATGTTTATGATGATAATCCTTCAAAGTAAGGAAATGAAAGTGCAGAATATGATATACGGCCACAGTGCCACGAATGAAGAATAATATGTATGGCCAAGGAATCCAATGAATAAATGATATTGTAAGTAGTTGAAAGTAATTGTGAAGTTATATATGGTGGGAAAGGTTATGAGATGAATGTATTTGTACTTATGTTTCCAATGTGTTATATGCTCTTACGCCCTCATGAGGAGAGGCTATAGTGTTCCTAAATATTTTAAATGTTGTTGATGTCCTATGATCAACTATGCAAGTATAAGTAAGTGATGGTTGTGGGTTGTATTCGATGTTGGGAATTGGATTAGAACTGTTGGTATTTGGCAACATGTTTGTCATTAAATCTATAAACTCGTGCTATTTTTGAAATATTGAATGATGTTGTTATTGGGAATGAAATAGGAGTTGCTAATGAAATCTTTTGAAAGTTTGATTAATGGAGTACATCTCTTCTTTATTCAGGGATGAATTTGGGTAGAATGATATCTAACAGGCGCTCAGCTGGGTTTACTCGGTTTAGCGCCGGTCGCACTCCCCAAGTTTGGGGCGTGACAAACTTGGTATTAGAGCCTTAGATTTTAAAGTGTCCTAGGATGTCTCTGTTGTCTACCACATCTATAATGAGGAGGCTACCTGGACATTTAGGAATGTCACACTTCTTTGATACTCCAGATCGTGCAATAGAGCTCTAGATAGGAATCTAAATTTCGCGTCATGTCTTATTTTCCATATAAGTAAGCCACGGGTTCGAGGCAGCAAGGAGGTATTGAATGAACTAGTTTCTAAGGGAAGTGTCTTTGTCCCTATTGATATTATCGTGCCACTGGATCATGTGGTAAGAGCACCTAAGAAACAAAAGAGGGTTGATTGTACCAACAAGCCGGAATGTTTGATTTGTAAGAAATGCCATTTGGGGACGTGTTTAAAGACTCTTTAAATATGATATGGTTGTGGAAAGAGGGGGCACAAGAAGAACAAATGCCCTAGGTTGGGTACACCTAGACATATCTGCCCGATATGCAGGCGGGGACATTTTTTTGTCATGTTGTGAGTATACTCAGGAGCGTGTTACGGGTGGTAGGATTGGGGAATTCCAAAGGCCTATAGAACAAATTGTTACAGAGATTGTTACTCCCGCCGTGAATTCCTGGAGGAAAGATAAGAGGGATTCTTATGACTTATGCAAAAAGGGTAAATATTAGGTCGGTGGGGTGAGTCAATTTAACGGGCCTCATCCTCGTTGTGTGAAATATAGGCGATGCCATTCGGTTTTATGTTACTATGGTACCAATGTATGTTATGGACGTGGAGTGAAGGGTCATCAATTAAGGTACTGCTCTGTCAGTCTAAAATTTCCAAGTCACTCCTTGCTATACCGTTATGAACACCACATTATTTTTCTTGTTGTATATGTGTATCCATATTGACGAGCCTTATAAATATGGTCATATCCAAAATTTTGAATCATAAAATATTGCATGTACTTACTCTTTGAACAAGACGCAGTATTCGTGAAGCCTCTTGATCACAATTATCTTATTTACAACCTCTTGAGGAATTGAGCTCTATAATTATGTCCTTGAATTGAGTTATAACTCTAGGATTAATACTTCCCACTTGCTTTCCTAATTTCTCAGTAAGAGACTATACATGATGAATTTCTTACAGAACCTTTTGATTCAAATGGATAACATCTGCTTACTTGTGCTTATGCATGCACAGTCATAAAGTTTACCTATGCGGTATCTAATCCAATGTATAGCGGCCTAGTGTTGAGATCCTTCTTGAGCCACCCTTTTTCTCTCCGGTGTATGTGGTTCCTATGGTTCGAACAGTCACTTTACTCCTTTATGAATAGTATCATGAATCATTTTCACTGTTTATAACATGAGAGCATATCTCAACACATATCACATGTGTACATGTAAATTGAAAGGGGTCACTTCTCTGCTTAAAGTTTCTAGGAAATTTGAAATTTTCACAAATTCGTCATAAGAAGAACTTTTTGTTCGCCCATCTCAATATGACTTTCATGTCCACCCAGAGCATACCTCAGTGAGTAACTCACATTGTTACTATCATTGTAGTTGCCCATGAATTGTCTTAGTATTGCAGCTTGAGAGTTGTTATGGCAAAAACATGTATAGCTCACAGCAAAGTATTCATTATCTCTAACCAATACATGATTTCATCCCAACACTAAGATGTCCTAGCTACAGGATTTCACTTGTGTGAGGTTGAAAGTTAAGCAGCCTTATGATGAGCATATTGAATCGAAAGACCAGTTTATTGTATCTCTAGTCCTCTCATATAGGATCAAATATTGTGAAGGGTTAAGCTGTCACAATGATAATAATTTCACAAGTGTTTGACCTCTTTTTCAACCTCATAGGCTTGTGGCATAGATTCCCTGTGTCAAATATTGTTAAGAGTGTAATGCAACTACATGTATTTTGAAACCCATATCACATTCAGGGCGCCATAATATTCTCATTACGAGATAAACTGATTTTTCCTACATTCCAAAAGGCGACTGGTATAACGTACTTGGCTATTTTTCTTTGAGGCCTACTATTGTCGAGCAAGGCACATATTGAAAGAAACAATTGTTGATGTCCTTTTCATGACTCTTGGTCTTCCAAGAATAAGTGACGCTAATGTCTTTATCCTCCCGACCATGCCTCCCATATGTCACATGTCTAAAATGACTCATTTCTTTTAAATCTCAGAATCACTAACATGGTCCCTACATTATCAATGCCTACTAGGCAAATCTATGCCTCATGTGTCGAATCAATGATGTCATTATAATGATTAACCATGTCAACACTATTGTTAGTATCATTCATGTCTCTTAGGATATAACCTCCTGAGATGCTCTGCTCAGCACATTGATGGAATCTTGAAAATAATTCCAGCCCAATATCGAACCTCGTGGTCATATTTATAGTAACCTATGGGGGTTAAAGGTCAAACATGTAAAAGAAGAAACGTCATCCAGTGAACAAACATATTGGATAGGAAGTTTTATGGTAATATTAATGCAAGCACATCTCGGAGTACTTGTTGGACGTCTCCAAAGGTTTAGTTTGGGTGTTCGGCGCAGTGATTTAGAGTTGAAGAAAGTGAAGGGGTTAATATCAAGATTTTCTCTATGAATATATTGGGTGAATTGTTAAGGAAGGTAAAGTATGTGTAGTCACATTAGGCCTTATGAAATTTTGAAGGAAATAGGACAAACTATGAGTATGATGTTTCCTTATTATTATTCTCCGTGTACCCGGTATATCAGGTGTCTATGTCTAAGGAAGTAATTGGAAATACTTTGTATATCGTTCCGGTAGAGGTTATTGAAGGTAAAGTTAATGGATAGTTAGCGTATGAGAGGTACCTAATTGTTATCCTTGTTATATAAGTCTGGAAGTTGGGATTGCCTACGTCAATGTGTTATGGCAAAGTCTGTAAGTCGAGAAGGTCACCTTGAAGGCCAAAAGTGTTGCGGAAAGAAAATATTTTTGCTTGATTGTATAGAAATTGTTTTTGATTTAAAATGTACTTTCTAGGCCTTATGATTTAAAAATGTGCAGTTCATGTCCAGATATCACTTTTGATAGTATAATTCCTGTAATGTTGAGATTAGTGTTGTTGATATATATCGTGATACTTTGTTGAGTTATGTATGTATTGTTAGGAGTTGTTTTGGTGGTCCTCTGGCAGGTGGTTAGGCCCAATTGCAAAGGAGACTCTGCCAAAAGTTCTGCAAAATTTGGGTGTTAGTAAAATTTGGTAGCTTAAGATATGTGGAAGAAGAAACGAGTTATGTTAAATGTTTGGGGACGGACTCTACTCCTCATTCGAGATAGAATGATCCGAAGTGGGGGAGAATGTAACGCCCCGTAAATATTTCGTAATGATTTAAGATTTTAAAGTGCGCCAACGGTATTTGAGAATAACATATTTGAGTATTAAAGGAGACCTATGGGATAGAGCCACATAATTTTGAATTGATAATATATGTTTAAGGTGTATTGGAACATACTAAGGATTTTTGTGAATGGCAAGAACTTGTGTGGAACAAGTTGGATACATTAACTATAAAGGATGTTTCAATTGGCATAAGACCCAAATTCAAATTAATATAACTCCCTTAATATAATGACTTAGGTGGTGATATACCTTTCACATTAATTCCCTTTGAGTCTAGTTTCCAACTCATCAAACCGTTTATCATTTGGATATGTATACAGAAAGTTATGGCCATTTTACTGGACATGTGTCATATGCATGCCAGATGCGCGGCCACGCATATTTGAGAGTTTCTGCCTCAAGTGCGTGGCCAAATGTGCGGCCACTTGCCCAGGTGCGCGGCCGCGCACGTAGGAACCCATTAAATAACCCAAAGGCCGGGTAGAGAGAGGGGTTAAGTCATTTCTTGAGCTAAAACCTTATCTTTTAGAGAGAAGTGAGAGTGTTCTAGAGAGAAGAAGTACATGAAGTGTTTTGTTCATCGAGATCTTGTTCAAGCCTTGAAATCCAACAAGGAAATCTCACAAGATCTTCACTCAATAGGTAAGATTCAAACCCCTAGTCTTCAATTTCGAGTTTGGGGTAAATGATGGGTGAGTGGGAGTATGAGTTTTGGGTGTAAGAGTGTTAATTATACATGCTTGTACCAATAAGGTTTGTGGGGAGATTGTTGAGCTAAAATAAGTAAAGATTGGGTTATGGAATGAAGGAAATCTTGTAGAAGAACCTTGTAACCAAATTTACAAATCTAGTGTTTGATAAAATGCTCAAATGAGCTTAAACCGTGAATATCTCCCTAATTTATGTTCAATTTTGTTATATCTCAAATAGATTGGGATTGCTAGAATTTCCGGAACGTTGTAGTAATTTAAGGAAAGCTCAAATCGAGGTATGTTGGCTACACTTCTCTCCTGAATCCCATGATGTTCTTGTAAGTCCCGAGTTATTCATTATAAATTGACTATTCTGAATAAGCTTTGTGTCAAAAGATATATGTTCAAAATGTGTTTCGAACGCTGTTGTCATATTATGATATCATACGAGAATGTGTTCAAGTATGGGATGTGTGTTTAGATATTATGACTTCAAGTAGTGTTTCGAATGAAGGCTATTATGCCAAATTGTGTAAGAAGTCTCGACGTTCTTAAGACTCTTAATTACTCGTGTGCGTAATGAAAGCCGTGATTAGAGATGTTTGGTAGGTATTTCCAATATGCTTGGTAGGTATTTCCAATATGTTTTGAGTTCTTATATATTCATGAGTTGAAATTGTGTATTGCCCTTTTTGGGGAAAGGTATTTCAAGAGTATTCTATATGATGATGTTTATGACAATAATCCTTGAAAGTAAGGAAATGAAAGTGCAGAATATGATACACGGCCACAGTTCCATGAATGAAGAATAACATGTATGGCCAAGGGATCCAATAAAATAATGATGTTGTAAGTAGTTGAAAGTAATTGTGAAGTGATATATGGTGGGAAAGGTTATGAGACGAATGTATTTGCACTTATGTTTCCAATGTGTTATAAGCTCTTACCCCCTTCATGAGGAGAGGCTATAGTGTTCCTAAACATTTTAAATCTTCTTGATGTCCTATGATCACCTATGGCAACTACAAGTAAGTGATGGTATGAACATGAAATGTTGTCGTTTGGCAAATGAGAATTATGAGGTGTTTTATGTCCCTATGGTTTCTATCATAGTATGTATGCTACTAAAATAATTAATGTAATTGACTTCGATGTTAAGTCCCAAGAATGATAAACATAGCTAATGACCATAAGCTGACAAGAGGGTATATATGAGGTGGAAGAGAGATGTCCTATGCTAAATGATGATAAATTTTATGAAAACGAATTTGGGCGATGTGCCACTGAAATTGGCTTATTGATTAACCATACATGTGCTAAGTTTCTCCATAATGATCATGAACATGAAGTGTCCCAATGATCCTATGGACGGTCTATGAAACACATAGGTGCATTGTATATGAAATCCTATGAACGGTTTATAAAACGTATAGGAATATTGTGTTAAGAAACTTTATGGATGGTCTATGAAACACATAGGAATATTGTGTTATGAAACTCTATGTACGGTCTACAAAACGCATAGGTGCATTGTATATGAAATTCTATGAACGGTCTATGAAATGCATAGGAATGTTATGTTATGAAACCCTATGGACGGTCTATGAAACACATAGGTGCATTGTATATGAAATTCTATGAACGGTCTATGAAATGCATAGGAATGTTATGTTATGAAACCCTATGGACGGTCTATGAAACGCATAGGAATACTGTGTTATGAAACACTAATGGGCGGTCTATGAAACGTATAGGTATATTGTGTATGGAACCCTATGGACGGTCTATGAAACGCATAGGTGCATTGTATATGGAATCCTATGGACGGTCTATGAAACGCATAGGTGCATTGTATATGAAATCCTATGAACACTCTAAGAAACGCATAGGTATATTGTATGGAACCCTATGGACGGTCTATGAAACGCATAGGTGCATTGTATATGAAATCCTATTAACAGTCTATGAAATGCATAGGAATGTTGTGTTATAAAACCCTATGGATGGTCTATGAAACGTATTGGAATATTGTGTTATGAAACCCTATGGATGGTCTATGAAACGCATAGGTATATTGTGTATGGAACCCTATGGACGGTCTATGAAACGCATAGGTGCATTGTATATATCTATGAAACGCATAGGTATATTGTGTATGGAACCCTATGGACGGTCTATGAAACAAATAGGTGCATTGTATATGAAATCCTATGGACAGTCTATGAAACGCATAGGTATATTGTGTATGGAACCCTATGGACGGTCTATGAAATGCATAGGTGCATTGTATATGGAATCCTATGGACGGTCTATGAAACGCATAGGTGCATTGTATATGAAATCCTATGAACACTCTATGAAACGCATATGTATATTATATGGAACCCTATGGACGGTCTATGAAATGCATAGGTGCATTGTATATGAAATCCTATGAACAGTCTATGAAACGCATAGGAATATTGTGTTATAAAACCCTATGGACGGTCTATGAAACGCATTGGAATATTGTGTTATGAAACCTTATGGACGGTCTATGAAACACAGGTACATTGTGTATGGAACCCTATGGACGGTATATAAAATGCATAGGTGCATTGTATATGAAATCCTATGAACAGTCTATGAAACGCATAGGTATATTGTGTATGGAACCCTATGGACAGTCTATGAAACAAATAGGTGCATTGTATATGAAATCCTATGGACGGTCTATGAAACACATAGGTATATTATGTATGGAACCCTATGGACGGTCTATGAAATGCATAGGTGCATTATATATAAAATCCTATGAACGGTTTATGAAATGCATAGGAATATTGTGTTATGAAACTCTATGGACGGTCTATGAAATGCATTGGTATATTGTGATATGAAATCCTATGGACGGTCTATGAAACACATAGGTATATTATGTATGGAACCCTATGGACGGTCTATGAAATGCATAGGTGCATTATATATAAAATCCTATGAACGGTTTATGAAATGCATAGGAATATTGTGTTATGAAACTCTATGGACGGTCTATGAAATGCATTGGTATATTGTGATATGAAATCCTATGGACGGTCTATGAAACGCATAGGTATAGTGCATTATGAAATCTTGTGGATTGTCTATGAAACGCATAGGTGCATTGTGTATGAGAAGTATAGGTGTACAGTATGAATAAACACTATGGACAGTGTATGAAACGCATAAGTGTATAATATGATATGTGAACACTAACGACGGTCTAATGAGACACACTAATAATGCAGACAATAGATGCCACTTTCGTTATCCTTGTTTATACATGTTGTTTCAATTACATTATATTATGTGTTCCACGTATAGATCATATGGGCATTCTACTTTGAAAGAGGATATCTAGCTATACATACTAGTGCTATTCGACAGTACTAACGTCCCTTTTGCAGGGGATGCTGCATCTTTAATGGACGCAGGTGGTTCTACAGTAGGTGGCATTGATCAGTGATAGCGGTACACTCTTTTCAGCTGATTTGATGAGCCCCACTTCATTTTGGGGTCATGTATCTTTTGTTTCTCATGTACTTTGTAGTTGAGGTATAGTCAGAGCCTTGTTGCCGGCATTTCTTTATTACTCTTCAGTTGTACTTAGAGGCTCCGTAGACAAGTTGTGGGTGGTATTTGATGTTGGAAATTGGATTAGAACTGTTGGTATTTGGCAACATATTTTTCGTTAAATCTATAAACTCGTACTATTTTGAAAATATTGAATGATGCTGTTAATGGGAATAAAATGGGAGTTGTTAATGAAATCTTTCAAAAGTCTGATTAATGGAGTGCATCGCCTCTTTATTCAGGATGAATTTGGGTAGAATGAAATCTAACAGGCTTGCTCAGTTGGGTTTACTCGGTTGAGCGACGATCGCTCTCCCCGAGTTTGGGGCGTGATAGTGGAGGTCGTTCCTCTACAAACAAGTGATGCTAAGGTAGTGATGAAATTTTTGAAAAAGGACATCTTCACGTGATTTGGGACTCCACATGCCTTGATTAGTGATAGGGGTACTCACTTTTATAACAAATTCTTGGGTAATCTCTTGGCTAAGTATAGAATCAAACATAAGGTCATTACAGCTTATTATCCATAGACTAGTGGTCAAGTAGAGGTTTCGAATAGAGAGGTGAAACGATTCAAAAGAAAATAATGAGTACAAGTAGAAAGGATTGGGCTTCCAATCTTGATGATGCGTTATGGGTATATGGCACTGCGTACAAGACCCCAATTGGCACGTCATCTTATTGGTTAGTCTACGGGAATACATATCACTTGCCCATTGATCTTGAGCACAAGGCATATTGGGTAATCAAAAAGCTCAACTTTGATATGGACCTAGCTAGTGAGAAATGAATGCTTCAACACATTAAGCTTGATGAATTTCGGTTGCATGCATATGAGAATGCAAAGTTGTACAAGGAAAAGTCAAAGAGATAGCATGACAAGCACATTATGTATCGTGAGTTTGAGCCTGGTCAAGATGTTCTATTATTTAATTCAATGTTGAAGCTATTCCTTGGAAAGCTCAAGTATAGATGGTCAGATTCCATTTGGAGTAGTGCAGGTTAAAACTCACGGATATGTGGAACTACAGGATCCCGAAAATAGTGGTACCTTCTTGGTCAATGGTCAAAGAGTGAAGTACTATCGGGGTGGTGGCGTTCATCTTCATAAAACTTTGATAGATTTGGTTGATGCTAGAAGGAGTATTATGCATTGTGTTGCAGCATTAAATCAGTCACTTTAAGGGAGGCTACCTATGGCGGTGTTGTATACGTCAAGCCATGACATTAACTAAGGAGTTTGTTGGGAGGCACTTTGTAGAGTTATTTAGCTTAGTCTTAATCTTTGCCTTTGATTTTGTGTTAGATGAACTACTTAGGCTTTTTTTGAATTGCATATGTTTAGATAGGTATTGGAGCTATATGATGGAAATATGTAATCGAGGGTCGAGACAGAAAGAAAAAGCACCCAAAAGAGTGAAAATGGAATGAGACAATCCCCCGTTCTTTCGAGGCGAGATCATTCGCATAGAGATCGCGTGCCTAAGGGCACCTTACGGTCAAACCCCCTCGCCCCTAGCTCCACAACGCACGGGTACATGCACAACTGATCGCGTGCCTAGAGCCACCTCCCCCCTCCT
>AWOL01S0013243.1:0-74212 GCA_000715115.1 Nicotiana otophora | reverse complement strand
CCCCCCCCCACCACACCAAAAAATTTCTTTTCTTTACAAAACTCACAAAGTTTATCCCTCATATCACATAAGAACAAACGCACACTGCCTTTTGTATTGTCCTCCCTATCTCTCAACTATAAGTTATGTTCTCTTCTATCTCTCTCTCTCCTCTCTTATTTATGGTGATGAAGTGAAGCAAGCTTGTAAGCTTTTATTGTCTTCCAATTGTGATTTGTGCTAATATTATTCCTAACCCCATGAAACCCATAGGATTGTTATTAGTATTGTTGAAAGAGTATTTCACACCTGATGCACAAGCCGATTTGGGCAGGTGAGGGAATCCCAAACATACAGAGAAACTTACATACAAATAGAGCATATGAAGTGTTCGACGGAATGCCTCAAAGGCGATTTTAGTCTGAGGCTCCAGTATTGATAGAAATGTGTTATGTGAGCATGATTAAGATGAAAATTAAATGTGGGGTGGCTCAAAGGATCCGGGGTAAAGTGATAAAGTTTGAGACGGATTGCATGTTTGCTAGTATGATAGTTGAATTGAGAATGCGAGTGTGCTTAATTGAAATAGGTGAAGGCTGAGTAACCTCGAATTATTGGAAGTAGAATGTGATGAAGCTTTAAGTGTAGGGTCGTTCCAATCCATTTTTGATGTACCTCATTGTCCATGAATTAACAATTGATGTTGTTTGTAGATACATTGATCATGGTACCTCCAACGCTTAGTGTTAAGACTTTGGCCAAAGCCAAACCCTCGCCAAAGGGTAAATTGTCCACTTCCACTCCTCTGCCAAAGAAGAGGGATAGAACTGAAGCTACGTCTAGTAACCAAAGTAAAGGAAAGCAAGTATGGAAGTTGTTGCCGCATCACAACCACAAGATCAGGGTGAACGCGAGTACAGGGTTAAGAGTGTTTGTCCATCTGGCAGAGCATTGTATAGAAAGTGCAGTCCAAAGCGTTATCGTTCTGATTTGTTAGTCGAGTAGCATAGGTTGAAGTCCAGACACCCTCAAATTTGGCAAGTTGTACATGACCGGGGCTTGAGCTTTGTGTTTAGGAGCCCAAAAAAGTAAATTTTAGCTTAATTAGGGAGTTTTATGCCGGAAGATTTAGGATGAAGAGAAATCGGTGCCTATTTATGGGAGATTGATCGACATTTCTACTAGTGCATTATGGACCCACCTGATGTTCTGCATTCACCCTTGTGCAACTTCATTGCCCTGCACTCCTATAGAGATATTAAACACATATTAGGTGGTATCCATTCTAGTATTACATGGACCCAAGATAAAAGAACTCATAGCCACATTAACTTAACAAAGAAGAAGTTCAATAAGATATCCAAAGTGTGATTGAGGATAGTTAACACGAGGCTACTAGCATGTCATCAAGACAGGAACATTGGTAGGGATAGAGTTTGCCTTGTATCTAATGATGGGGCAACATGTTAATGTGGGGCATTTGTACACCACCATATGGCACAAGTTCGAAGCAGTAATGGAGTTGATAGGCTTTTCTTTGGTAATGTGCCGACTCACTACTTGATAATGTACCACTCCACGAGCCATAGACACCACCAGTATCCATGGCAAGGATAAGAATGATGGGTCTTCTTTGACTACTATCGAGCATCTAGCTCGTGATGATAGTTTCATAGCCCATTTCTGTGGGATGCTAGATTTACAGTTGCATATTGGAGGGAGGCCTGCTACATCAGAGGAGAGAACTCAGTTGAATGAGCGATGTTTGCTCAACTTACATGCCCAGCAGTTGGTTGGGATTGCTAAGGGTTAAGGTGTGCCTTCAGATGAGGATATCAACACCTTGAGCATTATGTTCACGAAGAGGATGTCGATGATTGGGAGGAGGCCAACGGAACCTTCTTCGACGAGGGATATGACCTCGACGGCTGACCAAAGAGTTTCATTTCAACCTTACAATTTTGTTTGAATTGTGCATTAGGGACACTACACTTTTTGTATGTAAGGTGGGGGACTTCCTTCGAATTGATACTAGTAGTAGTAGTAGTAATATATTAGTACGTTAACTTCTTATATTGATTTAGTTTTAGTAGCTTAATTTAAAAAAATACGAAAAAAATAGGAAAACATATTGGACTTTTCCGGATGATAGATCTCCTAGATAGTTTTCTTAAGGGTTTTAAAGTCTAAACAAAAGCATACAATAATTAGAAAGTAGAAAAATTTAAAAACATATCTTTTAGTTTTCTTTAAGGTTTAATAATCACCCATGATTTTTCTGTATGTATCAGTTATTTTTCATGAGATGTAACTTGAACCGGATGAATTTTTTATTCTTTAGAGTATATTAGAATTAAGAAAATAAAACGGGGAAGAATGATGAGATTCCTAGGTGCCTTTTGACTTCTTTGATAGTAGCATATTTAGGCCTTGACATGTGTGATACCTTCTCTATGTTTTGAATTTCTTATGATGCCTTGATGAGTTGGAAAGCATATTTTATGATGCATATGTCTCATTTTCTTGACTTTTGTTCACTTTGTTCTTTATGCTTTATATCTCTTGGTTCCGTGAATAATTGTTTTAATTTGATAGACGGAATGAGACCATCTTTACTGAACCATATGCCATATGTGTTGAGATTTTAGTCTAGTCCATGTTTTTGTATTTGAGTCTATAATATGCCCGCCATGTAATTTAAGCGAAATCCTAGGTGTTGCTCGATTTGGAATTCAATTTTTGACCTTCATTGATCTTGTTGAGTTTTGATGTTTACCACAAATAACATTGTCACGACCCGAATTCCAACATAGGGGTCATGATGGCACCTAATCTCTAAGACTAGGTAAGCCAATCACATAACAATATTTAGTCAACAAAACATGATAATAATAAGACATAATATAATATAAAAGTGAAAGTAATGATAATATAAGTCCCAAAATAGCCAAAATGTAGTACAACATTATAGAACTAGGTAGTATAGAGTCATGAGCTCTATACTGGTACATAAGAAGTCTCGAGATACAATATTGTTTGAATATGAGAAAGTAACAGTACCAAAGTATGGATGGGACTCCAAGGGACTACGACAGTCATGCAACTCTACTTTGAATTCTTGCGACTAGAGTAAGGACTCACTCCTTAAGTCCACTGCCTCCAACACCTGGATCAATACAAAAATATACAGAAGTGTAGTATGAGTACTCCACAATAGGTACCCACTAAGTATCAAGACTAACCTCGATGAAGTAGTGACGAGGTTCAAGTCATGTGATACTCACTAGAAAACCAACATGTACAATAAAAACGGGCAATAACATATATAACGGAAAATAATATCAATGATCTCTCTAGCACATGTGATAACAACTCAACACAAGTAAAGGTTCAGTTTTGAAAACAAGTCATCAAATAAAAACACGACCACATAGCACCCAGTATTCACATTTCTGTCACAATAACAATATTTACACTTATCACTCCGCACCCAACAATAATAACAATATATGCCCTTATCCCTCCACACCCGACATAATCGCAATATCTACCTGTATCGCATTGTACCCGACAATAATAATAATATCCACCTGTATCGCTCCGCACCCGACAATAATAACAATATCAATCACAATCGCACGACAAAAACCTCATACCAACACCCAACCAATACGCCCAACAGGTCCACATGTGCCATAAAATTTACAAAATAATAGTGCCAAATTTTCATCAAAGATATAAGCTCATAATTTATCAACAGGGTGAAAAAGGACATGACAAGAGTAAAATGTTGATGGGTGTTTAACATATAAAACATTACTACGGCTAAATTACATTATAGTAATCAATTTTAAGTTTCCACGAAGTAATTAAGCACGTTTCATAGAAAGCAAATCCTCAAATTAAGGCATATTTATAGCCTAAGGTCTAATCCGGTCATAAACAACACATAGCACCGTTGTACATGCTCGTAACCCCGCGTACACGTCGCTTTCACATACCAAGAATAAACAATTAAGGCCAAATCTTAAGGTATATTCCCTCACATAAGATTACGCAGGATACTTACCTCAAACAAGCCAAATCAATACTCCGAACAAGTCCTTGCCTCTCGAATTGGTCTCCAAGCATGTCAAATCTAGCCAAAAATAACTCAATAACACCAAACAACGCTATGGGAATCGATTCCAAGTTATAAAGCTTCAATCTTTATCAAATATCAAAAGGTCAAGCGGGGTTTACATCCCGGAACCTGACAAAAGTCACAAATCCCGATTACCCATTCGAATAGGAATCCAAATATACAAGTTTCATCCAAAACCGATTCCAAATCGGGGTTCAAATCTCCAATTTTCACTTTAGAAATATTTTTCCAAAACCCTCAATTGTCCTCTCGTAGAGTCACCAATCAAATGTAAAAATCAAAGATAAAATCATGAATAACAACTAAAATATGATAAAATGAGCTCAAATTCCCAGAAATGACAAATTAAAGGTTTGCCCAATGATATCCTTCGCGAACACGGCCCAAGCCTCACCTTCAGAACAACCCACTAATAGCCCAAAAATACCCTTCGTGAAATGGTTTGTCACCCTCGAATGTGATGCACAAATGACTACTGGCTTGCGCGAAGGCGATGCCCATCCCACGAACGCGTAGGCCAAATGCCTACCAACTCCAGCCTGTTGTGAACGCGTAGACCATTGACAACCATGCTTCGCAAATGCAATGCAGCGATCGTGAACATTAAGATAAAAATGACACTGCCCCAAAAATAGCCTTCGCGATGGCGAGAATGCTCTGCGATCACGAAGGACTCCAAATGGTTTGAAATCCATCTGAAACACTCCCGAGCCCCTCACGACCTCATCCAATCACACCAACGTTTCTCAAAACATAACACGGACCTACTCGAGGTCTCAAATCACACAAAGTGACATCAAAACTATAAATCACACCTCAATTCAAGCTTAATGAACTAATCAACTTCCCACATCCAAAACTCATGTTGTATCACGTCTATCCAACTCGTAATGACCCCAAATTTTGCAAACAAGTCCCAAATAACATAATAAATCTATTCCAAATCCCGGGATAATAATCCAAATCCGAAAATATCAAAGTCAACTCCCGATCAAATCTATGAACCTTCTAAATCTTCAAATTTCTAACGTTTGCCAAAAATAACAAAATCAACCTAGGAACCTCGACATCCAAATCGTACATTCACCTAAGTTCAAAACCACCACACAAACCTATTGGAACCATCAAAATACCATTCCGGGATCGTTTACCCAAAAGTCAAACCTCGTTTTAACTCTTATAATTTAAGCTTCCAACCTTGGAACTAGGTATTCCAATTCAGTCCAATACTTTCCCAAAACAAAACCAACCATCCCCGCAAGTCACAAAACAAAAAAGAAGCATACATAAAACATCAAATATGGGAACGGGACATAAATACACAAAATGATCGGTTGAGTCGTTACATTCTCCCCATCCTAAATAAACGTTCATCCACAAACGAGTTTATAATCATACCTGGGATATAAAAAAGATGAGGAAGTATGCTCCGCATATCATGCTTGGTCTCCCAAGTCGCCTTCTCGACTGCTTGACCTCTCCACTGACCCTTCATCGATGCAATAGTCTTCGTCCTCAGCTTTCGAACTTGCCTATCCAAAAAAGCCATCGAATCCTCAACATAAGTCAAATCCTTGTCCGACTGCACCGAGTTGTACTTCAACACATGTGACGGGTCCTCATAGTACTTCCAAAGCATGAAAACATTAAACATAGGATGAACTCCCGATACGCTGGGGGGAAAAGCAAGTCTGTAAGCCACCTCACCAACTCTCTCTCCAACTCCTGGAATAGACCAATATACCGAGGGCTCAACTTGCCCTTCTTCCCAAATCTCATCACACCCTTCATGGGCGAAACTCTGAGTAGAACCTTCTCACCCACCATGAATGCCACATCACGAGACTTCCTATCAGCATAACACCTTTTTGTAATTTGCGTTGTACGAAGTCGCTCTTGTATCAACTTTACCTTCTCCAAAGCATCACGAACCAAATCAGTGCCCAACAACCTAGCCTCCTAAGGCTTAAACAGCCAACCGGAGAACAACATAGCCTCCCATATTATGCCTCATACGGAGCCATCTGGATGCTCAAATGGTGGTTGTTGTTGTATGCAAACCCAGCTAATGGTAGAAATTGATCCCACTGGCCACCAAAATCTATGACACATGCTCGTAGCATATCCTCCAAAATATGAATGGTCCATTTGAGGGTAAAATGTGGTGCTCAACTCAACCTACGTGTCTAACTCACGCTAAAGAGCTCTCCAAAAATGTGAAGTAAACTAATTTCGCGATCTGATATCATAGAAATAGGTACACCATTCAAGCAGACAATCTTTCGGATATAGATTTTAGCCAACTACTCCGACGTGCGGGAAGTTATGACCGGAATAAAATGTTCAGACTTGGTTAGTCTGTCCACAATCATCCAAGCTATGTCAAATCTCCTCAATGTCTAGGGCAAACCTATGACAAAGTCCATAGTGATGTGCTCACACTTTCACTTTGATATCTCAATCTTCTTAAGAAACCCATTAGGTCTCTGATGCTCATACTTGACCCGCTAAAACTTCAAATACCGAACAACATATCCAACAATGTCTTACTTTATGCTTCGCCACCAATAGTGCAGCCTCAATTCACGATACATCTTCGTAACACCCTGGTAAATAGAATACCGCGAGCTATGATCCTCCTCAAGGATCAACTCTCTCAACCCATCCATATTAGGAAGAAAAATCTGAACCCGAAGCCACAATACCCCATCATCACCAATAGTCACCTCCTTGGAACCACCTCGCTGCAGCGTGTCCCTAAGGATAAGAAAATGGTGATCGTCATACTGGCGAGCCTTGATGCGCTCAAACAAAGACGATCGAGATACAACACAAGAGAGAACTCTGCTAGGCTCCGATATATCCAATCTCACAAACCTATTGGCCAAATCAGGAACATCCATGGCTAAAGGACTCTCCACGGCTGAATCAAGAATCCCCATACTCTTCGTCTAACTGCTGAAGGCGTCGGTAACCACATTGGCCTTTCCCGAATGATAAAAATGGTGATATCATACTCCTTCAATAGCTCTAACCACCTCCGCTACCTCAACTTCAAATCCTTTTGCATAAATACATGTTGAAGAGTCTAGTGATCCATATACACCTCACCAGACACACCATATAAGTAGTGCCTCAAAATTTTAAGCGCGTGTACAATAGCTGGTAACTCCAAATTGTGCACTGGATAGTTCTTCTCATGGGGCTTCAACTTACGCGAAGCATAGGCAATCACCCTACCATCCTACATCAACACACACATGATACCAACCCGTAAAGCATCACAATACACTATATATAAACTTGATCCCGAAGGAAGAAACAGAATTAGAGATGTAGTCAATGCACTCTTGAGCTTCTGAAAACTATCCTCACACTCGTCAGACTACCTAAATGGGGCATCCTTCTGAGTCAACTCAGTTAATGGTGTTGCACTAAATGAAAACCCCTCCACAAAACGGTGATAATACCCAACCAACCCTAGGAAACTCTGAATATCTATAGCAGTAGAAGGTATAGGCCAACTCTAAATTGCCTCAATCTTCTTCATATCCACATTATTCCCCTCAGTAGACAGCACGTGGCCCACAAATGACACCAAATATAACAAAAGTCGTACTTGGAGAACTTAGCGTACAGCTTCTTCTCCCTCAGAGTCTGTAGCATAGTCCTCAAATACTGCTCGTGCTCCTCTCCACTACGGGAAAACACCAATATATCATCAATAAACACAATGACGAAGAAATACTGATAAGGCTGAAACACGTTGTTCATCTAATGCATGAAAGTTGTGAGGGCATTGGTTAGCCTAAAAGGCATCACCAAGAACTCATAATGCCCATAATAGGTCCTGAAGGCTATGATACGAATGCCTGAAGCCCTAATCTTTAACTGATGATACCCCAATCACAAGTCAATCTTCAAGAACACCCTAGCACCTTGAAGCTGATCAAATAAATTATTGATATGCAGTAGTGGATACTTGTTCTTGATCAAAACCTTGTTCAATTTCCTGTAACTAATGCACATTCTCATGGAACCGTCTTTCTTCTTCACAAATAGAACTGGAGCACCCTAAGGTTAAACACTCATCCTGATAAAACCTTTATCTAGTAATTCCTTCAAATCTGTTGGAGTGATGCGATATGGTGGAATATATATGGGCTGAGTGCCCAATGCCAAAACAATACAAAAATACATATCCCTATCGGGTGGCATGCCTAGTAGATCAGCAGTGAACACATCTTAAAACTCCCTCACCATGCGAACTGAATCAACCGTGGGTGTATCAACACTGTCGTCTCTCACAAAGGCTAAATACGCCAAGCAACCCTTCTCAACCATCCATTGAGCCTTCAGAAAAGAAACCACCCTACTAGGAATATGACCCAGGAAACCTCTCCATTTCAACCTCGGCAACCCCGGCATAGCCAACGTCTTGGTCTTAGCGGGACAATCAAGAATAGCATGGTACGGAGATAATAAATACATACCCAAAATCACATCAAAAACTACCACATTAAGTAATAGAAGATGAACCATAGCCTCACAGCCCCCCAATAGTGACCAAACAAGAATGATAGACACGGTCCTCCACAAGAACGATAGACACGGTCCACCACAATAGAATTCACAACGAGTGTATACACATAAACAAGAGTATCTAGAGAATCACAAGACATATCAAAATATGAAGCAAAGTAGTATGACACATACAAATAGGTAGAAACCGGATCAAATAAAACTGATGCATCTTTTTGACAAACCGGAACAATACTTGTAATGACTGAATCTAATACAACTGCCTTAGTATTACTAGGTAAATCATCACAATGGGCCTGGCCTCTCCCTCTAAGATGACCACTACCCACTTGGGCCCTTTCCGCTAGCTGGTTGTGCAAGTGATGTAGCATTTGGAGCGGGAATCATAGTCTGAGTATCCTGCTGAGGTCCACCTATCTGATTTCTGGGATAATCTCTCACTATGTGCCTAGTATCACCACACACCAAATAACCTCTCTACGGGCATGGCTGCTGTTACTAACCATGCCCTGGACGACTGGAATAACCGCTACAGGAACCTCGTACAGTAGGGGCACTGAAAGATGGTAATCCAGTACGAGTGCTCGGAGATCCATGGCTAGCTGGAGCACTACGGGATTGAACTGGTCGACTGACAAAGCCTCTTCCATGGGGTCTGAGTGATAGAGTAGAAACTACTAAATCCTTCAGGACCTCGATGCCTTTTAGCCTCCCTATCCTCCCTTTCCTACCCGCGGATAAGCTCGAATCTCCTAATAATCCCCACAACCTGATAAAATGCAGTCTCAGTCTCCAGCTCTCGTGCCATCCCAAATCTGAGGCTATATGTGAGTCCCTTAATAAATCTATGGACACTTTCTCAATCAGTGAAAACTAAGAGAGTTGTATGACAAAATAACTTTGTAAACCATATAGCATACTCGGGCACAGTCATACCTCCTGGCACCAATGCGCAAACTCACGACACAACTCGTCCCTACGGGTCTGTGGAATAAACACCCTCAAGAACATATAGGAGAACTGGGATTATGTAAGTGTCTTGCACCAGCTGTCCTACTTTCCTCATAATTCTACCACCATTGTTAAGCCGACCTCATCAACTAAAAAGTAGTAAGGTCGACCTGCTCGACTCCACCAAACCCATAGTATGCAGAATGCAATGACACAGATCCAAGAAACCCTGTGCATCCTGCAAAAACCCTCCACTGAACTGGAGAGTATGAAATTTTTGAAACCTCTCCAAGCTCTTCTTCTCCTCAGCCGACATAATTGTCCATACCTCGAGCTGAGTTGCAACTAGTTATTGCACCGGCACAACACCTGGTGTCTGATAAGCATGAGTAAGCTACTCTGGTGTACAGGCGGCGAGAAGTTGAGCTCCTCCCCAAGCCTATGAAGTAGATGGTGCAACCAGAATCAACCCTGTCTGGGCCAAGGTCTCCTGGAGCCCCGTGTAGCAATAGGCCCCTCAGGTGTCCGAGTGGGTCCTACCTGCTCAACATGATCAGGCTCCTGCTCCTCAACTGGAGCTACTACTGGCTCCACCGTTGCTGCTCTAGCAGGTGCTCTAGTTGCAGCACATACCTCTCATATGCCTCTACCTCGGCCCCGACCTCTCGTGGATCTAGTCGGGGGTGCTGGTTCCTGCTCAGCTGATCTGGCATAATGTATCCTCACTATATGTGAGAGAATAGAAGAGTAAAGATTCAAATTTTGGAATAACAAATCGGTATGATAAAGAATGAAATAAGGTGATATTTCCTAACAGTTTGGCAGCTTCTCGAAGATAGGTACAAATGTCTCCGTACCAATGCGAAAGACTATACCAAACTTGCTCATGACTCATAGGACCTATGAACCTAGAGCTCTAGTTCCAACTTGTCACGACTGGAATCATATCATAAAGGTCGTGATGGCACCTAATCTCTAAAACTAAGTAAGCCAATCGCTTAATAATATTTAATCAACAAAACATGATAATAATAAGACTGAATTTAATATTAAACCAAAAGTAATGATAACATAAGTCCAGAAATAGCCAAAATACAGTATAACTTCCTAGAACTAGGTAGTATAGAGTCATGAGCTCTATACTAGTACATAAGAAGTATCGAGATACAATATTGTTTGAATATGAGAAAATAACAATATCAATGTATGGATGGGACTCCAAGGGACTACGACGATCATGCAACTCTACCTTAAATCCTTGCGACCAAAGTAAGCACTCGCTTCCTAGGTACGCTGCCTCCAACACCTAGATCAACACAAAAATATATAGAAGTATCATAGAAGTACTCCATAATTAGTACCCAATAGGTATCAAGACTAACCTCGGTGAAGTAGTGACAATGTTCAAGTCATGTGATATTTACTAGTCAAACAACTTGTGCAATATATTAATAACTGGCAACGAAATATATAATGGAAACTAATATCAACAATCTCTCTAGCATATGTGATAAAAACTCAATGCAAGTAAACGTTCAGTTTTAACAACAAGTCATCAAATAGAAACACAACCATATAACACTTAGAATCCAAATTTTTGTCACAATAATAATATCCAACCTTATCACTCCGCACCCGACAATAATAACAATGTCTCCACTTTTCACTCTGCACCCGATACAATAGAAATATCCACACATATCGCTCTGCACCCAATAATAATAACAAAATGTTCTCGTATCGCTCCGCCCCAGACAATAATAACAATATCAATCACAATCGCACAACAAAAACCTTGCACCAACACCCAACTAATCAGCCCAACATGTCCACATGTGCCATAATTTTTACAAAAGCTAATGCCTAATATTCATCAAAGATATAACTCATAATATATCAACAAACTGCACAAGGACATGACAAGAGTAAAATGCGGATGGGTGTTTAACATATAAAGCATTACTATGGCTAAATCAATTGTAGTGATAATGTTCACATAGCCACAAAGTAATTAAGCATGTTTCATAGAAAGCACATTCTCAAATTAAGGAATATTAATAGCCTGAGATCTAATCTGGTAATAAGCAACACATAGTACCCGTGTACACACTCGTCACCTCATGTATACGTCGCTTTCACATATTTTTTTTGATTTACCACAAATAAATAATTAAGGCCAAATCTTAAGGGATATTCTCTCACATAAGATTAGGCAAGATACTTACCTCAAATAAGCCAAATTAATACTCTACAAAACTGTTAACTCTCGAATCAGCCTCTGAACAGGTCAAATCTAGCTAAAAATAACTCAATAATATCAAACAATGCTATAGGAATCGATTCCAAGTAATAGAGCTCCAATCTTTATCAAATATCAGAATGTGAATCAAAATCCAACTCGGGCCCATCTCCCGAAAATCGACAAAAGTCACAAATCCCGACTACCCATTCGAATACGAGTCCAAATATGCAAGTTTCATCCAAAATCGATTTCAAATCGGGGTTCAAATATCCATTTTTTACTTTAAAAAAGTGTTGCCAAAACCCTAATTTTTCTCCATTAGATTCCCTAATCAAAAGCCGAAATCACATATAGAATAATGAATAATAATCAAATCCGAGTAAAAAATTACTTACCTAATACAAGTGGGTTAAAATGGCCTCAAAAATCGCCTAAATCCACTACAAGAATTCAGCCTTCTAGTGGCAACCAAAGTCGCTGCAAAAGCTATGAAAGTACAACCATAACTAAATGTCATTTGAGGCGATATTACGATTCGCCACAAAAAGCACCCCATGTGTAGCGACCTGGTCGCCACAAAAAGTATACAAATACGCTACAAAAAATAATTTCACAAGAATAAATTTTAATTGGGTCACCACTGTATATTCACCTTTACTGCGACTACTATCGCTACAAAATATTACATATGTAGTGGGCAGTTTTGTCGCTACTGTAGATGAGCCTTAGCTGCGACTACCATCACTACAAAACAATATATGTTTAGTGGCAACCTTTTGTCGCAAAAAATGGTAAATCCGTGAAAAGATTAATGTCTTGTTGTAGCGACCTCGGTCGCTACAAAACAAAGAAACCAATAGTGTCAACTTTCATATCGCAACAAATACTATATTTTGTAACAAAATTATGTCGCCACTAATACCTATTTTCTCAACAACTATAATGACTATAATTATATACATTTCCAGTAGCAACATGTTACTCCAAAATTTAATATAGGGATATTCATATCAATTTCTAACCAATATTAAAAGAATTCAATAATATGGAACAAACATCAAAAGAATTTCTCAAACCGAATATTATAAATATTTCAATCACTAAAATAGCAATTACATATATACTACATGACACTTTATTGTGCACTGATATTTTATGCATATACATATAACCCAAAAAAAAAGATAAAATATTAAGTGCCTTTTAATTTCTCCTTGGTGGACGACATCCTTGATCGGTTACTAAAATAGCAATTACATATATACTACATGACACTTCATTGTGCACTTGTCACGCCCTAACCTTGGGGAGTGCGACCGGTGCTCAACCGAGTGAACTCGGTCGAGCAAGCCTATTAAACCTTTCCTACCCGACTCATTCATAATCCAAAAAGGGAACGCATCACCATTTATAAAACGGGGGAGAGATCAGTTATATAAATATATATAAACGTTTCTAGTTCATTTTTTATTATATACATTATGTCATAGTTATGCTTCCAAAATACAACTCGATCCAACGACCACCCCTGCATACATACATGACCCACATAAACGTCTATGGAGCCTCTAAGGGTACAAAAGAGCAAAATGACAATGCCGAAAACAAGGCCCCGACTATACCTCAAAATATAAAAACTTATACAAAAGAAAAACTACATGACCCTAGGAAGAAATGGGGCTCACCAAGACTGTTATGATGAGTGTGAGGGAGAGCACCACTATCTGCGATCAGCACTAACTGCGATGGAACCACCTACATCCATTCAAAGATGTAGCACCCCCGAAAAAAGGGACGTTAGTACTGTCGAATAGTACTAGTATATAAGGAAAACACTAATCTTAGTAGAATGAACAGTGAAACAAAGAGAAGGCAGTCATAATAATCAATAAGTACTTCATAGAAATACAAAGAAACACCAAGTAAGGATCACATAGATTCCAGTTCAATTCTTCTATCTTATTTTTAGGTTAATAATCTTTAGTGCCAAAGCCACAACTCATAATGCCACCGTGTTTTACACGGAGTCCGGTCTCGGCCCGACCGACTAAGCCATCTCAAGTGAAACATATCCATATCCACATTGTAAATCAATGATTCCAACACAAATTCCACCATGTGTACAACATGGCGTCCGATCTCGGCCCGATCGGCTAAGCCATCACACTTGAGACATAACCTCTTTCAACTGTTCACTCAATCCATAACTCTTTCCCATCTTTCGTTATGTGGCACAAACAACCTTATTTATTAAGTAGTTCTTGGCACTTTGGAATATTTTTCAATTCAAGTCTTTCCCTTTGTATTCTTTCAAATAACATCATCATTCATGTTGTTAAGTACCATTACATAAGACATTTCACACATAAGGGACGGAGCTTGAAAAATCATAATTTCGTTCTCAAATAGAATGATGACATGGTAACCATCTAAAACAATTAGGGAACATGAATCTTTCAATCCAACACACTAAGGCAAACAATTCTAGTATGATCAAGTTGGAACTTACACCAATTATTCGGACACCAGGAGTTCGATTCGAAGAAGAAAAGAGTTAGCCATACATACCTCAATTGCGCTTCTTTAGACTCTACAATTATCCGGAACCCTTAGCAATCTCAATCTATTTTTGCAATATACAAATTGAACCCAAAATTAGGAAAATGTTCATAGTTCTAGTTCACTTTTTATTTTTCCCACACTCTTTATCACGTGCATGCAAGATCAACCACTCTCATACCCATGAAGTATTATCCTAGTACCCCATTATAGCTATGTTTGAAATTAAGAGCTGGGGTGATGAAATATTACCTTTATGGATGATGAATTTGGTGCTCTACTTGAGTATTTCCAAGCTTTAAGTGATGGTTAAAAATTAATTGATGAAAATTAGGCCCTCCCTCTAGAACCCTCTCTTTCTCACACTAGAAATATGAGAAATGAGCTTCAAAATGGACTAAAGGGGTGTTTTAACGGAATGGGGGTCGGGTTTTAAATTAAAAAAATGGATGCCCCGACACATGTCTGCGGTCGCATATACGACCGCATAATGGCTGTGCGGTCCGTAAAGTGACCTCAGAAATGTTCCTCGGGGGCCTGAACTTACGGCCCAGGTATACGACCAGTATGCGGTCCGCATACTTGTTCTGCGGTCGCATAATGCACCGCAGAACTCCCTCCGCAAAACCTCAAGAGGATTATGCGATCGATATGCGGTCTGCATAGTGGTTATGCGGTCGCATAATCGACCGCAAAGCTGACCTCAAATTGGCCAACGTACTGTTTCACTCTGCGGCCATTATGCGGTTTGCAGAATGAGTATGCGGCCACATAATGGGCCGCGGAAATGCGTACTTCTATAAAACATTTTCCTCTAAGTCTATGGGGTACTGTTCAATCCAAAAAGTCTGAATAATAACGTAGGAATCTATCTTGGCACCACGAAATCCCGAGTTTTTGGTTTAAATTTTTATGGGTCCTTATATCCTCCCCCACTTAAGATCATTCATTCTCGAATAAGGATCAAGATCTTCTTAACACAGTTTCAGTTGTACCACGTAACATGAGCCCCAGATTTGCCTAACTTCCTAACTTTCAGAGAATTTCGCCAGAGTTTCCTTTGTATTTAGGCCTATCCACCTGTCAGACAGCCCCCGAAACACACCTTAGCAACATATATAGAATTAAATGACACACCAGAATGCAAAATAACACCAACCGAAGCCTCATGGGGGGACATATAACTAGAAAGTAGTATCTTTATATTAGCCGAACAAGTGATACAAAATTTGGTTGGGGGGGGGGGGGTGACAACTTTATAGAGCTATTACATGGCTATTCAAATAAATGAGAGTACTTCTTTTTCATTTCATTCTCGGCTTCCCAAGTAGCTTTTTCGACTTGCTGGTTTCGCCATAATACCTTTACGGGTGCAATTTCTTTGTTCCTCAACTTTCGGACCTGTCTATCAAGAATAGCAATCGGAATCTCTTCGTATGACAGTTCTTCACTAATCTCGATGGTCTCAACCGGAACGATAGCGGACGGATCTCCAACTACCTTCTTCAATATGGACACATAGAATACCGGGTGCACTAATGACATCTCAGGTCGTAGATCAAGCTTGTACGCCACCTGACCTATCCTTTGAGTAATTCTATAAGGCCCGACATACCTCGAACTTAATTTACCTTTCTTTCCAAACTGCATGATCCCCTTCATGGGAGATACCTTCAAGAACACCCAATCGTCTTCCTTGAACTCTATGTCTCTGCGACGAACATCCGAATAGGATTTTTGATGAATCTGAGCAGTTTTCAACCGCTCTTTTATGATCTTAACCTTTTCCATAGCCTGATGCACAAGGTCTGGTCCTATTATTTCAGCTTCTCTAACCTCTAACCACCCAATCGGCGATCTACATCTTCTACCATACAAGGCCTCAAACGGCGCCATCTGAATATTGGCATGGAAGTTGTTGTTATAAGCAAATTCTATTAGCGGCAAATGATCATCCCGGCTACCCTTGAAGTCAAGCACACACGCATGCAACATGTCCTCAAGCATCTGAATAGTCTGCTCTGCTTGCCCGTCAGTCTGTGGATGGAAAGTCATGCTAAGATTTACTTGCGTACCCAAACCTTGCTGAAATTTCTTCCAGAAATTAGCTGTGAACAGGGCCCCTCGATCGGAAATGATGGAAACTGGAGTGACATGAAGCCTAACTATTTCTTTGATATACAATTGAGCATATTGCTCCGCTGTGTCGGTGGATCTAACTGGTAAGAAGTGTGCTGATTTCGTGAGTTGATCCACGATCACCCAAATTGAGTCAAATTTACGCGGAGTGCGTGATAACCCTACCACAAAATTCATATTGATCATTTTCCATTTCCACATTAGAATTTCTATACTCTGTGCTAACCCACTAAGCTTTTGATGCTCGGCCTTTACCTGTTGACAGTTTGAACATTTTCCACAAAGTCCGCCACACCCCTCTTCATGTTATTCCACCAGTAAACTTCCTTGAGGTCATGATACATTTTTGTAGAGCCTAGGTGCACGGAATATCTAGAAGTATGAGCTTCTTCCATGATTCTTTCCCGAAGACCATCTACGTTTGCAACACATAGTCGTCCTTGGTACTGTAATGTACCGTCATCCATGCCAAGAGAAAAAGCCGCAGTCTTATATTTATGAATCCCTTCCTTTAGATGATCCAACACTGGATCATTGTATTGCTTCTCCTTGACCTCCGTCACAAGCGATGATTCCTCCCTATTCCGCACAATCACTACCCCTTCATTAGAGTCCGCAAGACGAACTCCCAAACTGGCCAACTGGTGAACCTCCCAGGCCAATGGCCTTTGACATACCTCAAGTGAGCCAAACTACCCATAGATTTCTGACTAAGAGCATCCACCACCACATTAGCTTTTCCCGGATGATACAAAATGTTGATGTCATAATCTTTGAGCAATTCAAGATATCTTCTCTGCCTTAAGTTCAATTCCTTTTGCTTAAACATATACTGAAGACTCTTGTGGTCCGTGAATACATCTACATGGACTCCATACAAATAATGACGCCAAATTTTTAATGCAAAAAACCACCGCCGCAAGCTCTAAGTCATGAGTTGGATAGATCCCTTATTCAGCAAAATTTCTAATTTTCTCAAGAGCATATATTGCCACTAATCTTCTTACAATATTTTAACTCTACCTTCTGTTTAAATATAAAATCATATGGTAAAAAGACTCATTTACTAATTTTAAAAAAGTATTTTGACGTTGAAACTGACACAATACAATATTCATAATTTATTCTGAAAGCTATAATTTCATAATATTCCAATCAATATTGTTGTCTATAAATACAAAGAGTGACGACCCCAAAAAAGAGAAACATAAAAAAATTAAAAACCTCAGATTGAAGGGTCGAACAAAACCCAAATAAAAATTGTCAAAACAAATAATCTGAAAATGCACATAACCATATAAGAACAGAAAAAGAATAAATTACCAAACATGCAATCACAATAACAACTTCAAAGGGTCTTTCAAGAAGAAACTTTCACTTACCCAAAAACATATATACATGAGAGTTCAGTCAAGATTTAGAATCAGGAAATAACAACACTTACGTGACACAATATGTACGAATAACTGTAAATATTCAAATGGGTCAAAGAAATTTGAGATGAAATATGAGAATACAAATATAAAAATATTAAAATAATAATTATTGCTAGCTGCATGTTAAAGGTTTTTCCTTCTAGAATCATTATAAAGGACCCCCAAAATGTAAACTTTTCCCTTCATACTTGTTGTATTTGGAAAATCCTAAGAAAACCAAACATACTTTCGTATAACCCAAAAAAAAAAGTATTAGGAATTTGAACACATACATGATTTGAGCTTTTGGGTAAGTAACTAGAAGCAGAGAAACGGAGCAACCAACATAGTTCTTCTTTTAATTAGAAGTTGAGAAATAGAGCATCTATATGAGATTCACATTTTCTGATTTTAGGGATTTTGAGCAGAGTAGGGGAAAGCAGTGATTTTTAGAACAGAGAGGGTTTCTAGTGAGAGGGGCAATAAAATTGAGAAATGGAGAGGAAAGCAACAATTTTGGTCATTTAAGGCCTTTTATTCTTTTAATTGTTATGCGTTGGCCTCTTTTCTTTTTTTTATTTAAAAATAAAATAACTAAGTAATAGAGGTGACCTTGTCGCTCAAAAATATAACTAGCGGCAACATTTTTAAAGTAGCCACAAAATCCGTGGAGCCAAAATTGTGTTCTCGCGAGAATGAAACATTTCAGCCTTTAGTTGCACATATGAGAGGCGACCTAATAAAGTCGCTACTAAATATTGTCATTTTTTAGCAACATTTAAAGTCGCCACTAAAACTATAATTTTTGTTGTAACCAAATGGGTCGCCACAATATGTCGCCACAATAAGTCCAGTTTCTTGTAGTGATCCAAGATTATAATCTCAATATATGATAAAATGAGTCCAAAGTCCCAAAAATGACAACCTAAAGGTCTGTCCAGTGATATCCTTCGCGAACGCGGTCCAAGCCTCGCATTCGTGAAGCACAGCCTAGCACTGGCCAAAAAATACCCTTCGTGAACGCGATCTGTCATCCGTGAACGTGATGCACAAACGACCTCTGGCCTATGCGAACGCGGTGCCCATCCCGCGAACGAGAAGGCCAAATGCCTGTCGACCCTAGCCTGCTTTCCTTCTACGCGAATGCGACGCCCTGGTCGCAAACGCGTAGACCACTACTCACCAAGCTTCGCAAACGCGACGCAACAATCACATACGCGAAGAGAAAAATGACACTGCCAAAACAATAGCCTTCGCCGTCGCAAAGCACACTAGACATCAACAACTTTTGCAGTTCCGAACTTCACCAAATGGTCGAAATCCATCTGAAACACTTTCGAGCCCTATGGAACCTCGTCCAATCATACCAAAAAGTCCCAAAATACAATATAGACCTACTTGATGTCTCAAATCACACAAACTAATATCAAAACTATAAATCGCACCTCAATTCAAGCTTATTGAACTAATCAATTTTTAACTTCCAAAACTCATAACGAACCGCGTCTAACAAACTCAGAATAAATTTTTAACACAAGTCCCAAATAATATAACAAACCTACTCCAACTCTCAAAATAATAATCCAAACCTGATAACATCAAAGTCAACTCCCGATCAAACTTATGAACCTTGTAAACCCTCAAATTTTCTACTTTCGCCAAAAAGAACTAAATCAACCTATGAACCTCAAACAAATTTGGACATACGCCTAAGTCCAAAATCACCATACGAACCTATTAGAACCACCAAAATACCATTTCGGGATCGTTTACACAAAAGTCAAACCTCAATCAACTCTTATATATCAAGCTTCCAACCTTAAAACTAAGTATTCCAATTCACTCCAATACTTCCCCGAAACTAAACCAACCATCCCCAAAAATAATAAAGAAGCATATGGAAAATATTAAATAGTAAAACGGGGCTCAAATATACAAAACGATCGGCCAGATCGTTATAAAAATCATTCCTAGTTAGCCATTTTTAGCCTATAGCATTTTGTTTGGCATTCCTAGTACAAGCTTGTACTTTATTTTGTTCTTGATTGAAGTATTTTGATCCTTTTACCTTTTAAAGTAATTGAATTGTAAGTGAGCGCTAGAAAGAAGTAAGGAGGAACTTGGAGTAGCTTTTGAGTGAAACCAATGGAAGGAAGAAATGTGCACTTGTATTTTAAGGTAAAACACCACTAGCGGGATTGCATAGTACAAGAAAAATATTACTCCCTCTGTTTCAAATTAGATGAGGTACTTTCCTTTTTAGTCTGTTCCAAAATAAATGACATATTTCTAAATTTGAAAATAATTCAACTTTAAACTCTTTATTTTACCCATTTTACCCTTAATGAGAAGCTTTTATAACCACACAAATGTCATGGCCCCACAAAGCTTTTACCCCTTAAGCTTTTAAGACCACAAGTTTCAAAAGTCTTTTTTTTTTCTTAAACTCCATGCTGAGTCAAACTACCTCATATAAATTGAAACGGAGGGAGTAGAAAATTTTATTTGAGAATAAAAAGGACAAGAAAGTCCTAGTCAAATCGTTAACGATAGATCCCTATAGACGAACTACTTTAAATCAAATCTTCTTTCTTTTACCTTCTCTAGTGATAGATAGTAAGGCCTATGACTTCATTCCTTAGATTTGTTGAATTTACTTTGTCTTCACGAATTGGATTCAAACAAATATCTTTGTGTAGCTTTCTGTTTAATCGATCGTGAGGGATTTCCACTTTATTCCTCAAGTAGAGTGAAATCGCTAGGCTCCCCTAACACCTTTTTTGGTGATATATTTTGCCTTAGCACTAACGCAGTAGAAGTTACTTATTGAGTTGAAGTGGAGTCTTTCCATTCTCGATTCAATTAAATCTGTTTTCGGTAAAGCCCGATCAGATCCTGCTTGAGCGGTAGAGAGAAATCCTGATCATGCAATTGCATCAATATAATAAGATAGATGACAGAATCGCTCCCTAGCTTTGTACACCTCAATAAAGAATGAATAGGTGCCCAAATGCAAAAATTACGATAGAAATAAAGATTGAAAATAAAGAATGAAATCATCAACATAAACTATCAGATAAACTTGATTTACTGTCAATGGATATTTTATATGATGTGATATTGCTAGTTTCATTTGCTAGTAAAAAAAACTGCGATGAATGAATCCTTCTTAACCAAGGAATGTTTGTTGGACACCAATCCATTATCTAGTTCTAGCTAGTTCTCATCATTGTCTTGTTTGCGTAGCCTCATCATCAGTGGTCTGACATACAGCTAAACAGGTTGACTCTAAAAACTGATTTCGTAAGTATGATTTACTAGGGGATAATGTAGGAAGATGCTTGTGTATATAAAAATAAATGGTGATTGGGCTTTTTCATTCCTATCATATATCGATGGTTTCTCATCAAGGTTCAACTTTGAATTCGCATCTCGTAACTTTATTTATTCATCCATAGCATCATAGAGGCTCTATAAATAAAATACAATACAATATTATTTTGGATTATGGGTACTCACATGGCAAATGCATGGATATTTATCTCATGTCTCAAGTTATGATTGTCATGCTTTAATTAAAATGACAATTATTTATTGTTCAATAATTAGATAAATTAGATATTTAGTATGTCTTATAGGTTGGCTCAACCCAGGTGGCAGGTAGCGGGCGCCGATCAAGTCTCATCCTATTTTAGGGCGGAGTAATCTAATTTGTTGTGTTTTCTTCTGAAGAAACTGAATATATGTGGAAGGTTATGATAGAGGTTGTTTCTCCCCCATTATCCAGTGGGCTCTCTGTCGACCTTCAATGGTCTTAGGCGAGGAAGATGTTAGAGGGTCTCATGGTGCGCAAGTAACGAATATGGGTTAGAGAACAAAAGGAGGAGAAGAATGTCTTATGGCCAAGCCAAATGAGAAGTATAGCCTTGATTAGAAATTTGATGACACCAAACTGACACATTGAAACCTTCGCTCTAATAGAAAAATGTTTATTCAAAATTACAAAATCAAAAGAAATCAATTTGTTTAATCAAATAACAACCAAATTGTCAAAAAGTCGAACTCATACCTAAGAACCTTCTGCCTCTCGTACCTTCACTTTTTCAGTTTTAATAGCTGCATATTTTGTTATTGTTTCTTTTCTAATTTTTCCTAAATTTGTTGGTGGTTGCTCATCTAATTGAAAGAAAAAAGGAGGAGAAATAGTCAATGAATAGATGTAAATGTGCCTAATGTATTTGCACTGTTTATAATTTGCTAGATAAAATCAAACTAGTTTGAATTTCTAAGGTCATGAAATTGGTTAGTGTTCTCTTTTGCAAATAAGGCCATGAAATTAATTCTTTTGGATCAAATAAGGTCATAATTGTTTTAACTTTGATCAATATAACATTGGAAGAGAGTACATAATTGTTTTCTGTAAATATAAGTTATACCATTACCAAAGGTTTGTACTCTCATCTAGATTGTTATAGTTAGTAATTAATTCTTTTCGGTTAATAGTTTGCATATTCAATCTGAAAAGCCGAATAATACGAACCAAAACTATTTGGACCATGTAAATGACAATATGGCTATGTTCAAAATAGTGAGAGACCCGCCACCTCTAAATTTGGGATTCGCAGATACACATGATTAACTAATTTCGAATGCAATAACCACACCTGAAAAATAATAATTTAGCTAGACCTATAGAATGACTGAATTTTAGTTGAACCTAATGTCATAGGCCTTAATTCCATTATCTCCTAAAATCCCAAAATGCCTCTCAAACTCCTCCCCACTCTTTTTATTCTCATCAAACAAATCAAACAAGAAAACATCCAGGCCAACTCCAGGCCTCTTAGGCGTACCTACATTGGTCAAAGCTCTTCTCACAACATTCCCATTGTAAGACAAGGCATTGTCAATGCTCGCACCGTCAATTCCAGCAGTCGGCCAACCGGTCTCTGTTACCATCACTGGAATTCCCTCAAATCCTTCCTTCTCCATGGCATACACAAATGCATCAATGGAAGCATCGAACATGTTGTCATAAGCCAAGTTCTGGTCGTATTCTACATATGATGACCTAAATAGAGCATGGTCCAAAGAAACATACTGTGGATTATTTATATAGGCAAAAAAAGGGTACACATTCACCATTAATGGTGAGCTGGTGTCACGTAAAAATTGTAAAAAAGGAAGAAGAAATGGTCTGATGGTAGAATTAAAAACTCCAGATGATGGAGGGTATGAATTTGAAAGTATGGTAGATGCATGGGAAGAAGAAAGCTTAATTGTGGTAGCTAGACCTAATGTTTGAAGACCTTGGTAAAGGTTTGAAATAGCAGGAACTATATGAGGAGAGTAAAATGGATCTTTAAGGAAGATTTCATTGCCAACGGCTAAATATTTAACTTGATTAGGGGAAACATGGGCAAAAATATTGGTTTGAAGCCATTCCATGGAGATGGTCACAGGACTATTGGCTAGGGTAGGGAGGATTTCATTGGGAACTCCAACTAAGAGCTCTATTCCAGTGCCAGCAAATGGTTGTAAAGCTTCTGGATCTGGATTGAATAGCCTAATTCTCGAAACGCCAATTGATTTAATGAGATTGATGGCTTCTGAAGGTGGTGGGAGGTTTGTACCAACACGGCCATAACAAACTCCTACTGCTGCTTCAACTGCAAGGAAATCACAAGGTTATGGAATTATTGAAAACTAGTAAAATTAGAACTCCAAGCAAGTTAACAGGGTATTCCAAGCAAGTTCGATATGATAACCTAGAAATAGAGTAAATAACACGTACTGCTAGTAATAATATAACAAAAAATATTTACACTATCCGTATATATATAAAAGTTTGATCCTTGATAAAATATTCCATTGCTTTTGGAAGAGAAGGAAATATCATAGGAACCTGCGGAATAACTCCGAAGAAGAATGTAGATAAAAGATAGCAAGAAAAGGGCTTCTTGAATTATCATTCCCATTGGTGTACTTGACTGTTTTGCTTTCTTTTCTCTTTGCTTTCTTTCCAGTAAGAAGTTAGGAGTTATGGGGAATTCAACTGCATAAATATCATGAGGATAAACAAGGTTCCAATTACTCTCTTCTATATATCTATCACATTCACTACGATTCTTGGTTTCTTTTTGGTGTGATTTGGTTGCATTCTAGGTTGATTTTGAAATATACTTCTATCCTTTTTTGATAATATTCAAAGATACATGGTGCGTGTATATATCTTTGGTTTTAGTAAAGCAAAATTGATCATTGATTCTTTTGAGTTCAAACATTATTAACTAGTGTATATCGGTCGAGGTCAAAACGTAATAGATCGGAGTAAGACTTCAAAATGGGTTCCGAAGATGGTACAAACAACCTTCGAGCCCGAGGGACCGATCAATGCCGAGCTCGATATCATTATCAAGCTCGAATCCAAATCGAACTATGATGCAAAGTAAAGTTATCGAGCTTATGATTCAGAGACCGGCCAACCCTGACTCCGAACCAATGCAAGGATCCAAGTCAGAATTGAGCTCAAGTAAAGATCGAGAGCTCGAGTCGAGACCGAAAACTCGAGTCAATATCGAGCTTACAGACAAGAGCCGTTGCAATCCCACTAGAGGAGAGAATCCTGACAGGCATTATGGAAAAGCTGAGTTTTCATGGGTCTCCCACTATGTATTGTTAATTATATCTAAAGTAAGGTCCCTCTACTATAAAGGGGACGGTTATTATTTCTGTAAGGCAAAGCGTTTTTTTACATTGTAATTCAAGCACCATATTCTCATATAGAAAGGAGTTAATCTTCTAAGCTTCATAAATTGGTTCAACATATTCAGTCCTAAAAATCATCTTCTTTAGAACCGTGTTTACTTTGTACTCTTTACAATCCATATTTGATATTTCTATTTATCCTTACGGTTTGTATTAAGTTATACCACATATCCTTAGAACTACGTACAAATTTTACTCTATCCATTTTTCGGGTAAAACAGTTTGACGCCCACCGTGGGGCTAAGGATAACAGTGTTTGTTTGATACAAACCTGCAACATACATCAGTTTACGCTCGTCTTTTGAGGGTGTCTCTGACTTCGAACTAGCAATGGCAAACACTCGATTAATGGCTTTACCTACAGACAATGAAGGTGGCCTTCAAGAATAAACCAATAATTTGATGCCAGGGTCGGAAGGACGCTTATCGATGTCATTGAAGCTCAAGTCGAAGTACCTGAAGCTCGAGCTGAAGTACCGCTAGATGTCAACTCGCATATGGCCTTTGAGGCAAACCAACGTTCCGAGCCTGAAAAAAGCATTCGTGGCGGTACTCGATCTGCAGCTCTAGACTCCCATAAGGTGGAGGAGAACGGAGTCAACTTGCGTATGATCTTTGAAATGTTGCAAGCCCAGCAGGTAGTGATAGCTCAGTTGCAGAGCCAAACCCAGCTACCAAGCAGACCGGAACCCAGTCCACATCGAGAAATTGCCCACCGAACGGAGCCAGCAGGTAGCGATAACTCAGTTGCAGAGCCAAACCCAGCTACCAAGAAGACCGGAACCCAGTCCACATCGAAAAATTGCCCACCGAACGGAGCCAGCCATAGTAAGGTCGAACGAGCAAGAATCAGGGACTACTCCCGAAATTGCTAAAATACTTGAGGAGCTCACGAATCGAATCGAAGCCAACGATAAGAAAGTAGAAACATATAATTCCAGGGTCGATCAAATCCTAGGGGCTCCACCCTTGATAAAAGGGTTAGATTTCAAGAAATTCGTACAAAAGCTTTTTCCCTCGAGTGCAGCCCCAAAACCAATCCCCAAAAACTTTCTTATGCCCGAAATTCCCAAATATAACGGTACGACCAATCCCAACGAACACGTCACCTCTTACACGTATTCCATCAAGGGTAACGATTTGGAAGATGATGAAATCGAATCCGTGTTGTTGAAAAGATTCGGAGGAACCCTCTCGAAGGGGGCAATGATTTGGTGTCATAACCTGCCACCAAATTCCATCGATACATTTGCCATGTTAGCGGATTCATTTATAAAGGCACACGCCAGTGCCATAAAGGTTGCAATGAGGAAATCAGACCTTTTAAAATTAAAACAAAGGGATAATGAAATGCTGAGGGAGTTCGTGTCCCGATTTCAAATGGAACGCATGGAATTGCCATCGGTCACAGATGATTGGGCCGTCCAAGATTTTACTCAAGGGTTGAACGAGTGAAGCTCAATGGCATCATGTCGGCTAAAACAAAATTTGATCGAGTACCCTGCAATAACTTGGGCAGATGTACACAATTGATATCAATCAAAGATCAGGGTCGAAGACGACCAATTAGGAACTCCTTCCGGATCCGCACATCCAAGTAGATCGTCTATTAAAAACTAGAGGGACATCGATAGAGAATCGAGGTCGAACAGAGACCGATATCAACCATACGTCATAGATCGAATGAATACCGGCTTGACACACAATGTCGCCCGGAACAATCGAAGACAGAATTCTCGGAGACTGATGAGCAAGAATGGCTTTGACAAACATGCCGGCCCTATAGAGGCACCTCGGTTATTGGAGTATAACTTCAGCGTCGATGCATCGAGTATTGTATCGGCAATCGGAAGAATCAAAGATACTAGGTGGCCCAGACCCATGCAAACCGATCCTTCCCAAAGAAACCCAAATTCTATGTGCGAATATTACGGTACGCATGGCCACACGACCGAGGACTGCACACAGTTAAGGGAAGAGGTAGCCCGTCTATTCAGTAAAGGCTACTTTGGAGAATTCCTCAGTAATCGAGCAAAGAATCACTTTAGAGAAAGGGACTCAATTAGAAAGGAAAAACAAGAGGAATCTCAACATATCATTCACATGATCATCGGCGGGGTCGACACTCCACAGAGACCCGAACTCAAACGCACTAAGGTATCGGCCATAGGGGAAAAACGAACCCGCGATTATGTGTCCTAATGAACTTTATTATTCGAAAACGAAGAAGCAGAAGGCATCTCTTAGCCCCACAATGACGCTCTGGTAATTTCTATCCTATTAAATAAAGTTCAGGTTAAGCGTGTTTTGGTGGATCTAGGTAGCTCTGCAAATATCATCCGATCAAGGGTCGTGGAGCAGCTCGGTCTGCAGAATCAAGTCATGCCCGTAGCTCGGGTCTTAAATGGCTTCAATATGGCCAGTGAAACGACTAAAGGGGAAATTATTCTACCAGTGAACGTGGCTGGAACCATCCAAAACACAAAGTTCCACATAATCGAAGGCGACATGAGATATAATGCCCTACTCGAAAGGCCTTGGATCCACAACATGAGGGCAGTACCTTCGATTCTCCACCAAGTAATGAAATTCCCAATGCTTTCACGTGAGTAGTAATATCCTCTTCAGGAGACGGAACTACCACTTCTTTATTCTCCCAGTTACAATCTTTTATTATCCGCTCGATGTGCTCCCGGGTTATCGAACAAATATATCTCGATACAGGCTCATATCGGCCAGGGACCGACGAACCTTTATCGAGTTTGAAATTGGAGGTAAGAACACACGCCGCCGGAACACACTCCTCAAGCCGTGAATCCACCGGTGTTTTGTCGTTGGCGGATTGGGAAGAAAAAGCTTTGTCTTTTTGGGGGACAATTTTTTATATCTTCACCATTTTGGATTCAAAAAAGGTAACAAAGATTTGGTGGTTTAGAAGAAGAATCTTGGAAAGAAAAATCACAGATTTGGGAATAAACTCAGAGAGAACGAAAAAGAACATAGGGAATTTGGAATATTGAAGATGTAAAAGTGGTAAATGATAAAAGAAGGGCTATTTATAGATTAAAGCAATGGAGGTTCAGTATCAGCGGTGGCTGACCACCGTCTGACAAGCATTAAATGCCTTGAAAGACTAAATCGACGGGATAACTATCACGTACGTCATGGTCGAACCCAGTGTAAACGTCAGCTTATAATTCGATCGAGCCGTTGAAAAATCATATCGTTTCTCACCACATTCTTCCCGAGAAACGAGAGGACTATCTGTATATGGTCGAAATAGATTTCGGCCTTTGTACGATTGGTCGAGGTCAAAACGTAATAGATCGGAGTAAGACTTAAAAATGGATTTCGAAGATTGTACAAACAACCTTCCAGCCCGAGGGACCGATCAATGTCGAGCTCGATATCATTATCAACCTCGAATCCAAATCGAACGATGATGCAAAGTAAAGTTATCGAACTTATGATTCAGAGACCGACCAACCCTGACCCCGAACCAATGCAAGGATCCAAGTCAGAATCGAGCTCAATTCAAGATCGAGAGCTCGAGTCGAGACCGAAAACTCGAGTCACTATCGAGCTTATAGACAAAAGCTGTTGCAATCTCACTAGAGGAGAGAATCCTAGCAGGAATTATGAAAAAGTTGATTTATCATTAGTCTCCCACTATGTATTTTTAATTATATCTAAAGTAAGGTCCCTCTACTATAAAGGGGACGGTTATTATTTCTGTAAGGTAGAGTTTATTTTTTTTACACCGTAATTCAAGCACCATATTCTCATTGTACTCTGTTCAGTCTGTTCAGATCTTAAAAATCATTGGTTTTCCACTTATGATTCATAAATTGGTTCAACCTGTTCAGTCTTAAAAATCATCTTTTTTACAATCGTGTTTACTTTGTACTCTTTGCAATCCATATTTGATATTTCTATTTATCCTTACGGTTTGTATTAAGCTATACCACATATCGTTAGAACTACGTACAAATTTAACTCTATCCGTTTTTCGGGTAAAACAAGTAGTATCGCATCATGTTACATCCATACATTAGTAATTGATTAATCAAACAAAAGCTTTCACTTTGAAACAAAACAAAAAAAGTTTCTGGTCACTGGACAAGTAAACTGATCAAGGGATAAGATATATGCTGAACGAATACTCTACCCAATAAAGTGTTAGGCATGAAACTTTAATGTACCTCCCAAGCCAATCCCGAAGATTTAGAACATGGCTCATAGAGGGAACCTCCAGGTTAGCCTTCTAATTAAAACATTGCCATTAAATATGTATATTCTTGACTCTTCAATTGGCATGTATATGCTTCTGTTTATATTTATATAATGAAGCAAATAAAAGGCCCTAGACCCTAGTCATGATCTTTTAGTGATGTTGACTATTATTGGTAAGGTTTTGGTAAAAGTATAAATTAACTCACTCCTCTTGTTACATACTCTGTTTTTCTTGAAGTCTGTATTCATTATAATGCATCTTCCGTAATTTTATACTCCCTCTATTTCAAAGCGAATGAACTAATTACTATTAATTTATCTGTATTTCGTGCTGTAGTAAAAGATATTATTAAATTATATAAATTGAATATATTTTTTTGTCTTCAAACATAGGTTAATATTTGGTGAAACTATTTTTCTGTTTTTCTTTAAAAGACTTGTAAAGAAAGAGAAGAATTAAGAATTTTTCTCTGTTTGTATGTGTATATATCTAAAAACATGACTTCATTTTCTGTATATTTGATTTGTGCTTCTAAGTATTTTCTTTTTCCCTGTCATTAGTGAATTGAAGTTTAATGCTTTTATCATTTTCTCTTTATTTTCGAAAAATATTATATATAGAAAAAAATTATGATATAGGAAAACGTAAACCGCTCCATCCGCCCGCAAATCCACGCAATCAAATTCTATATTTCTTTTCTTCAAAAACGAATTTACAATCTGTGTTTCCTTTCCATTTCCCTTTCATTTACCTTTCTCTATTTCTTCCCTCCTTTCTCACTTTCCTATATATTATGACATCAAAATCACTAAAGAATTAATAAAAGAACATTGAATTCAACGGAAAGAAGAGAAAGAGAGGGAGAGTAATTAAGAGGATAAAGGTAGTAACCCTTAGGTATTTCATAAAAGTTGACGGAAAACATATGATTAAACTTTAATAGAGTATATATAGTAATAAACTTAAACATTAAATATAGCTATTTTGATGTCTTCCTTTCATTAGGAAGAATAAAACTTGTTTTCCAATTTTTCTTCTATTCAAATAAAATAAAACATGAAATAAAAAGTAAAGCTAAACATACAAAGAAAAGATAAGTGACAACACAAGTTTAGTTTCTGCCCATTAAAATTATATTTTTGTTATACGTATTTTGTTTCCTATTGTTTTTCCTTTTGCAGTTTTTCCTTTTGCAGTTTTTCCTTTTTTTGCTCTTAACTCCATTTAAAAAATAGTTCATATTATATCTCAGTGTGAAAGTTAAATGATAGTTATGTATGCCAATTATAGGTTTAAATTGGGACGAACATTTATTTTACAAGAATATATATTACTTTTTTCAACAACCAAACACTAAAATCCGAGACGGATATACCAAATCGAGTGGGCAATCTTCTTCATGCTAGTCACAAGGGGAGGGAAATGAATTTCAAGCACCCTAAGAGAAAACTTGCGCTATGAGAACTATGATATGCAGTTTCTATGAATAAGCATTTCAATTTTTTTCATCTTTCCGAAATCTAAAATAGTAGTGAAAATCAAACATACCAAAACAACGTAAGAACCAACTACAACTTAACATAATGAAGGCATACGTCTATGTACGACTATATTGTAGTAGTTTGTTTAATCGAGAAAAAAGATAAAATTACTGCAATAATCTAAAGTTGATTATAAGGCTCTGCATTTTTTTCTTCTGAAATTTGCTAAATTGATTCTTTACGTTGTTCCTCTGCTTCCTTCTTCATTTGTCCTCTATCTTTTACATTTCCCTGCGAGCACAAACTAGGAATACACTTGTAATAAATAATTGCTTAATTTGAAAAGCTTATGTCGCGACCCAAAACTACCAATTGAGCATGATGGCGCCTAACGCACTTGCTAGGCAAATCGAACATAACAAGATGAAGTGAATAACGGAGTTTAACAAAATAATACATGTCTAAAGCCTTCAAATATAACATAATAATGCCAAAACATGATAAAATCTCCCAAAACTGGTAATACAGAGTCATGAGCTCTAAAACAAAAATACAAGTCTGATAATATAAATAACAAGACTGTCCAAAGTAAAGACAATAGTACAACTGGAAAGAGACACCAAGACTGCGATCAAGATGCAGTTCTAACCCGTCTCTCGAAATAACTCAGCAAGCAAATTCCACTAATGGTGACTCGGTCCAACACCTGGATCTGCACAATTAAGTGCAGAGTGCAGTATGAGTTCAACCAACCTTGTATACTCGGCAAATATCATAACTAACCTCAGCGAGGTAATAGAACAAAGTATTATAAATGATAATCGCTATAACCTGTATAACTCATAAATTCATCAAGTACAAAATAATAATGTGATCAAGTCATAAGGAACATAAAGAACAATCTTGGTGCACACAATTATCCAAGTACTCTGCTTAGTCAATGATCCAACCTATAAAGATGATATGCAAGTAAAGCAGGTAACTAATCATGAAAAATGCAAGTAAAGATGAAATGCAATAACCAAACAACACTGGCCTGATTTTTCTCAGAATTTTTATAACCGTCCCAAACCACTTATTAGTTTCCTCAATGCGTGTGTACACCATCAAGAAAAAATATGAGAGGGTGACCCTAGTGGATGGATCCATATCCACACGCTGCGCGGTGTAGTCACGTGCAATAATCATAATTCGCCTGGCGTGGTCATATACTCAATATCATAATCCGCCCGGCGTGGTCACAGACTCAACATTATGGATCCGCCCTGCGTGGTCAGATGAACAATATCACAATCCGTCTGGCATGGTCACAAACATAACAATACAATCTGCGACACGTAGCATGGAATGCAGCTCACCATAAAGTCCCCTTAGCAGCTGCGCCTATGCGGTAAGATGATCAAAAATAAACCTGTCAGATCCTCCACATTTAGTGCAGAAGTGTAGCATGAGTACGTAAATCTACGCGTACCTATTAAGTATCTAACCTAAACCCGGAGATGTAGTGATGAGGGGTCGACATCGACACTTACTAGTGGTCCAATAAAATAATATAATAAATTATAAACAGATATGAAACACATCAGCAACCATGAGATATAAACTGTAACTCACATTATTCTACAATATTTCTTTTAATGATATAGATCTCTCAAATCTCATATGTTATCTCCACATATCATAAATATCAAATGCAATCTCAACGGATAAGGAATATCATATAAATGCCGGGTCTCAATCAAAAGACAATCTCTTGAATATTCAGACTCCTAGCGGTATCACGCAAGATATGTCCAGATCGTACGGCCCGATCCAGAGTGGTGTGTACACATGCTTTTAGCTACGTACGGACTCTCGTCACCTCGTGCGTACGTAGCACTCACAACTAGTAGCACATAACAATTTAATACCTACGGGGTAGTTTTCCCCTCACAAGGTTAAACATGAGACTTACCTTGCTCCAAAGTTTCATAACCGGCTCCAACACCTCTCTAACACCTCAACCGATGCCCATCAATTAGAAACTAATCAAACAACATGCAAACCAATAAAAATATACTCCAACACTCATAATTAATCAATTTATATCAATTTGCAACTCCATTCGAAAAGTCAACAAAGTCGACCCTCGGGCCCACATGCTCGGATTTCGAAACTTTTTTGAAGATAAACATTACCTATAACGCCATGAGTTCAAATATATAATTTATTTCCAATCTCATGCCCAAAATCGTGGTCAAAACATGAAAATATTAATTTTAGGGCTTCTACCAAAAATTTCACATTTTCCACTAACATTCTTGAATTTACAAGCCGAGATTCGTATATTTAAGTCACAATATTTAGAAATCACTTACCTCATAATAGATGATGAAAATGGAACTCCAAAATCGCTCCAAAGTCGGCTCCCATGGAAGAAATAGGATGAAAATAAGCCAAATCCCGATTTAAAACAAGTCTGCCCAGCAATTCCCTTCTTCGCGATCGCAGACAAGCCCTCGTGATTGAGAAGACTAATCTCGACTAGCTGCCAAATCGTTCTTCGCGAACGTGACACACCGGTCGCAAATGTGGTGGTCAACTTGACAGACCCTACGCGATAGCGGCCAAACCCCTCGCGAATGCATAGGAAAAACACCTGGTGCCCCCTCCCGCCTATCCTTATAGGCAATCGCGGCCTCACCCCTCACGATCGCGATACACTGCCGCCTAAAGCTTCGCGAACGCGAAGTACAAATTGCCTGATGCCCAAGAGACCTTCGCGAACGCGATCCTTTCTTTGCGATCATGAAGAAGGAAGCACTAGACACCAGAAACAACAGTCCAAACATGGCGAAATGGCCCGTAGCCCATCTGAAATCCACCCGAGGCTCCCGGGACCCTGTCCAATCATACTAATATGTCCCAAAACATGACAAAACTTGCCCGAGGCATCCAATCACACCAAACCATGTCCAAACTACGAATCGACGATCAAAATGCTTCTTTTAACTTCCAAACATTCAAACTTCACCGAATACGTCTGAATCACACTTAAACATTTCGAAATGACGCAACTATTTTACGCACAAGTCACAAATCATAACACGAACCTATTCCAAGGCTCGGAACCCCAAACGGATATCAATAGCATCAAAGCCCACTTCAAATCAAGCTTAGGAAATTCACAAATCATCAAAATGCCAACTTTCCACAATAACTGCCGAAACGCTCCCGAAGCACTCGATACTCAACCCGATACGCCCAAGTCCGAAATCATTATACGACGTATTGGAACCTTGAAAACTAGATTCCAAAGTCGTTTACTCAAAAATCAAACCTTCGTCAACTCTTCCAACTTAAAGCTTCCGAATTGAGAATTTTTCGTCTAAATCAACTGCGCACTTCCCGAAATTCAATTTTAATCACACATATAAGTTATCAAATATGAAGTGAAGCTACTCAAGGCCTCAAACCGTCGAACGTCGCACTAGATTTCAAAACGAACGAACGGGTCGTTACATACTCGAGGTCTCATGTCACATAAAACAACATCAAAATCACGAATCGCACCTCAATTCAAGCCTAATGAACTAATGAACTTTTAACATCCAAAACTCATGTCGAACCATATCAAATCAACTCTGAATAACCTCAAATTTTGCATGCAAGTCCCAAATGATAAAAATGGACCTATTACAACCCACGAAAAAAACAATCTGAACCCATTATCATCATAGTCAACTCTCGGTCAAACCCATCAACCTTTCAAACATTTAATTTTAACTTTTGCCGAAAAACACCAAACCAACCTACGAACCTCCAAATTCACTCACGAACATACACCTATGTACAAATTCACCATACGAAGTTATTGGAACAATACAAACTCCATTCTGGAGTCGTCTACATAAAAGTCAAACTTCGGTCAATTATTACAACTTAAGCTTCCAACCTTAGGACTAAGTGTCGCAATTCATTCCGAAACCTCCCCGAAAGAAAACCAACCACTCCGAAAAGTCACGTAGCACAATTATACATAAGGCATCAAATAGGGGAAACATGGCTAAAATACTCAAAATGACCGGCCGGATCATTACATTCTCCCCATCTTAAACAAACGTTCATCCTCGAACGTGTCTAGAATCATACATGGGGTCTAAACAATATGAGGATATCTACTCCGTATCTCCTGCTTGGTCTCCCAAGTAGCCTCCTCGACCGGTGATCTCTGCAGGAACCTTCACGGAACCTATATTTTTCAAACTCAACTTCTGAACCTGGAGATCCAAAATACCAACCGGCTCCACATCGTAAGTCAAATCCCCATCTAACTGCACCGTGCTGAAGTCTCTTGCTCGAAGTCATATGGGCATAGCGTATGACCTCAAAGTCCAGTACCGGGGCCACCCCGTTCTCATTGGTTTATGACACCGGATCTCTAATACTGGTCGAAGTGGGAGAATTGAGTATTAGGTTTTGATATATGACCGAAGAGTCAAACGACAAGGCCATGAATATGAGCCTGGAACTGTTAGATGAAAGGCGCGAAGCTTCCCTCGTCCAGTTGGCCGCCCAAAAATAATGAATTGAGAGGTATTACAATCGAAGAGCCAACCTTCGACACTTTAATGTCGGGAAATTAGTGTTAAGGAAGGTCACACTAGGCACCCGGAACCCAAATGAAGGGAAGATGGGGTCGAACTGGGAAGGTCCGAGTCAAATCATCGAGATAACCGGAAAAGGATCGTACAAACTCGGAGCAATGAACGGTGAGCGACTACCGAACAACTAGAACATAACTCACTTGAAATGATACTACTGCTAAGGTACGACCCATTCATTTCTTTTATTTATTTACATTTTGGACTAACACTTGCAGGTGATCGGTAAAGAACAATACAACTTGTAGGCCTGAAAGCAAGCGTTGCACTCTTTTTCCCTCGAACAGGTTTTGTCCTAAATGGGTTTTCCAGCAAGGTTTTTAACGAGGCAACATTGGATCGTGCTAACTTAGAATCGAAGACCAGTTATGAACCTGTGTCAAGGATCACATCAACAGTATCCGAGGCTTATCTATGATCGATTTCGAACACTTGGGGGGATTTCACACTCGGATAATGATTTTAGCGAGGAAAGAAACTTTGTGCTCGAATAGTCTAGGCTCGATCGATAGGACTTACTATAAGGGACAAATGGACAAATGAACTGTGCCCACCATAGACCGCCCGAGCCTTGACACAAATTTTGTACACATCTGTAACCTTGTATATACGCACAGAAACGAAAGGAAGTTTCTACCTTGTGGATAAATATTTTGTCCCTTAAAAACATTTTATTTCTTACATTTGGTCCCCTAAATACATCGAGCCCAAGGTCCGCCTCACTCGGGGACTGCCACCCAAGGCAGGTTCGGACGATCGGGATAACGAAGCCCGGGGGGCACAAAGCTTATTAGGTAGTGCTCGAACTTTAAAGTCTACGGCCATCCCTATTCGGGGACGGTTGCCTTGGGTAAGCCCGGACTACTCGGAGTAACAAGCCCACTGGGCAACACCTAAACTAGAAAGGCTACGGCCGTCCTAGAATGGCTCGGAGACGTCCGAGACCCATAACCAAAACATAAGGCCTTCAAAATTTCTAAACCGGTTCAAAAGGCTACCCTCGGCAAATTATAATCTAAAATATTCTAATTACTTTGGGGAAAGATTCCGGTCATACCAAGCCCCCCACAAGTCTTAAGCAAAATAATATTGAGAACAAGGCCTGTTCGTACCTCCGAACAAGACCTAATTATTACGTGCTAAGGCATTCGATATCTTTACGTTCATAAAGAAAAGAGCGAAAGGAAACAAGCTTAAAAACTATCGAAGGGAAAAAGAGCCTTGTATATATATATATATATATATATATATATATATATATTACAAAGATCATTACAAAGGCCAAACGGCCTCAACAAAAAGTATAAAGGTGCAAAAACAAAGAAAAATCTACAAGGAACCTAAACTGCCTGGTCTTCCTCGGAGCCCGCCTCATCACCGGGACCATCGAGGTCTTCTTCGCCCCCGTATCTGCCAGAACCCTCGGAGTCTTCTTTGTCCTCGGGATATGCTAACTTCTTGATCTCAGCCTCGAGCCCCTTAGCATTTTTGATCTCGGCCGATAAATCAGAACCCCGAGCATGAACCTCTTCGAGGGCATCCCTTCGGGGCTGCCACTTCACATATTCGACAATGTCTTTCAGGTGGTCCTGTGCTGCCTCGTCATCGACTTTGTACTAGTCCACCATCTCATCGGCATCGGCCTTGGTTATTTCAGCCACCGACTTGGCCGTTTTAAGCTCCTTGACGGGGGTCTCTCAATCAGCAACAACCGAGCTCAACTAAGACTGAAGCTCCTCAATTTTTTGGGACCGTGCTTCAGACTTCTCCCTTGTCGCTCGAAGTTGGGCCTCCGCCGAGACCAATTGCACCCGAGAAGTCTCCTTTTCCGAGGCCAAGTGGTCCATCTTGCCTTTCAACTCTTCAGCCTCGACCTTGATTTCATCCATCCCGACCAGGAGTTGGTCGATCCGATCAATCTTCTGTTGGACCTAAAGGTTCTGACCATTAGTCGCCGTGTCTAGCTCATCGTCACTAATTTCAAAGATTTTTACCTGTTCAACCAGGTCGGCGTGTTCTTTTCGATCTGTCCAATTCCGCTCGAAGGCTCTTAGCCTCTCCTTCATATTGCTCGTTGAGAAGTTTGTACGTGTCTCTTTTCTCAGCAAGCTCTTTGGATTTTGCCTCGAGTTAGATCAACTTGTCTCGGTACCGAAGGAAGGTCTCATGGTGGAGCACCGAGGCCTGCAAACACGAGGAAAGATTTTAGAGTTATCAAAAAATTAGTTCAAATATTACAAGAAAAATGGGAATAATCAGGGATTATCGAGAGTTACCCGATTCAGCGCCTGTTGTGCTTCGTTGAACATGCATGGCGAGTCTACCTCATTTATTTTGGCCTGGTCTTCCTCCGTAACCGGGCATCGAAGGTAACTAGCTATCCCTACGGGGGTAGAAAGAACCCGAGAATCCTCCGGAACGATGATGATAATAGACCGCTTCCGACCAGGATCCGCACTCAGGGCAGGGAACTGGTTGACTAGACTCGGGCTCGAGTTAGACCCACCTGCCCCCGAGGATAGATTTTTCCTCGGTACCCCTAGGTCACCTAATCTAGTGATGTAGCGAAGGGGATCGTCCAGTCCATAGGCTCTCTCGTTGGGTAGTTCCTTCGCAATTTAGGCCTCGTTATACATTTACTCGATAAAAGAGGGTGACTCGGTGATGTCTATCACACTAAGTGCCTCCTTTGGGGTACTACCCGCATCCCTGGAAGCCTCAACCATGATCTCCTCATCGATCTCCCTAGTCTGAGGCAGATCGGCCTCACGGGTCTCTGGTTTAATGGCTCCCTGCTCTTCGAAGGGCGATGGCTCACGGGCCACAAAAACAAATAGCTCTTCCGCCTCGAACTCGTCCCTCAGCCGATAAAGCAAGTCTGAAGCTGGTGCTCGGGAGCTGGTGTTTTCCTTTCACTTGCTCACCAGTCTTCTCCTTGTTTTCTTTTTCTCTTAGATCGGGGAACTCGAAGCCCTCTTCCTATTCTTCTCTCCGTCTTGGCCCAGAGAAGGAGATCCAACAGGCAATTCCTCGTCCCCAACCGAATAACGCAATGTTAGAATAAAAAGATTCACTATGACTTATTCGAGAATAAGACTTTACCATGGGAACGGGCCTCCCAACGACATTTTAAAAGTTTGCGCCATGAGCACTCGGAATAGGGCATCTGTGATATGATGCCCTCGACCCACTCCTTGAGTCGAGGGATAGCATTCGGAACCTGAGCAAGAGTTATAACATAACAAGCACAAGATAAGTCATAAAATTGACGCTTAAAAGGAATTCTTACGTGATGCATTCCACCTTTTGAGGAATGGCCTCCACTCGGCAGGTACAAGGTTGGCGCTCCTTGCCAACCTTGATCCGGATCCTCGTCAATGATTGAGAATAGGGCTTTATATTTAGCTGACAGAGCATGATACGTGGAACAATGAGAAAATGACAACTGGCATATTTCATTTAAAAGATGTATGAAGCGCAAGAGGTACGAGGCAAACACCCACGAGATAATGGAAAACCAACGTTCGAACCTAAACCAATTGCTGAAGAGGCACGAGCAGAATGAATCAAGATTGGAAAGAGGGAAGATTCACGGAGCTACAATTAATGAAGAAGGGGAATCAAAATCGTTACAAGATCTTCATAGATAGTTACGATTACCAATCATAACGGACAATTAATGTAGTTAAAGCTCATAATGATTCCGCCATAAATAGGAGAAAACATTATATTTGTAAACTCCTATATAAGGGAGGAGAATCTCATTTGTAAAGACACGTTCGGAGTACTATCAAAATATATTCACTTTCTCTTGCTTATTTAGTACAATCAATTATTCTTTCTTTTTAGTTGCTTTTTGTCAACTTTATTTCCTTTTAAGTGAATTACTAAGGAAGTAGGGAATTATTTGGTTATCAGTAACCCGAGTTCTTCTAAAAATAGGCTTTGACTAAAGATCTTATTTTTTGGTTAAAAAAATTGGTTCCATTACCGGGAATCTGATAATCTTTTTACTTTCCAAATCCTTCTTTCTCACAACAAAATCATGTTAATTGTCAACGAAGATAACCAACAGGAGGGAGGATCTCCTCCAATTCCTTCACCATAGGAATCTCTACACCAGTCTCGAGAATGAACACCTGAAAAATCCACATCTCACACAAATGAAAATCATGGAGACGAGCAGACTATAGAGCAAGATGCTTTAACCCAATTGATCGTTGAATATGTGAACAATGCTCTCCAAGCTTTTGTTAGGGGATTGCCAACTGCACCACCAACTCCTCCCCCAAATAATATGGCAACTATAGAAAATCCATACTCGGGGCTTGCCAATTCAGGATGCGGGGGAAGTCCCAATGAATCACGTTATGGGAGGTCAGGTACACCAAATAAGTCTGATTTACAAAATTTGGTACTAACTTTGCTAAAATAGATGAAAGAGCAAAACGACCGCATAGAACAAATACCTGGCTTACCACCTGTGATTAAGGAAGTGGATATCGATATATATTCACAACAACCTTGGAAGTCGAGCGCCGCCCCACTGCCCATTCCTAAGAAGTTCAAAATGACAGACATCCCAAAATATGATGGAACAACCGACCTGCGAGATCACGTAACTGCATTCACAACAGGCGTAAAAGGCAATGATTTGACCAAATAAGAAATTGAGTTTGTTTTGGTCAAAACAATTGGAGAATTACTCACGAAAGGGGCATTAATATGGTATTCTCTTTTACCTGAAAATTCTATTGATTCTTTTGCTGAGCTTGCAGATATATTTATAAAAGCACATTCGGGAGCTAAAAAAGTTGAAAAAAGGATGGAAGATATCTTTAAGGTAAAACAAGGAGATACTGAGTTACTCAGGGAATTTGTGGATAGATGTCAGCGTGAAAGAATGATGCTTCCACGGGTACCTGATAATTGGGCAGCCATGGCGTTCGCAAGTAATTTGAATGAAAAGAGCTCAGAAGCCACGAGAAGACTTAAGAAAAGCTTACGAGAATTTCCTGCTACAATATGGAATGGTGTATATAACAGGTACAACACCAAGCTGCAGATTGAAGAAGATATCGTCGCACAATCAAGGGTTGATGAAAGAATAAATTAAAGGCTGTCAGAGTCTGAAAAAAGGTCCGGTAAAAATAGGTACGAGCCTTATATGGGACCCACGGGGCAGGACTCACGGTCCAAACCAGAAAATGTATGGTCTGACCCTAGATCTAGGAACAGAGATGCGAGATCATCATCCAGGTTCAGAAAAGAACGAGATGTACGTGATAGAGATACCAACATGAATGCAAGGATTGGTGGTTACAGTTTCGATATTAGCAAATCTGAGTTGGTAGCTATTTTAAGGAGTATGGGAGATAAGGTGTGGTGGACAAAGGAAATGAGATCAAACCCAGGTAGAAGAAATCCAGATTTCTAGTGAGAGTTTCATAATGACCATGGCCATAAAGCAGCGGATTGCAGATTATTACAAGGTGAAGTAGAGCATTTGCTAAAGCAAGCTATTTAACCGACTTATTTAGAAAGAAAGGCAAGCAATCTTATATGAAAAATAGACAAGAACCTCCAAAATATCCGTCTCCAAAAAGAATAGTTAACCTGATAAGCGGAGGGGAAGAAGTCAATGGTGTAACATACACAGCTGCAAAAAAGACGTCAAAATTCACTATGACCCACGGGAAGCGAGTTCGCCAAGTTTTGGAAGAAGATAATATAACATTTGATGATGCAGATGCAGATGGCTTGATAATCCTTCATAATGATGCACTGGTAATATCTTTACTTATACATGATACTAATTTAAAACGAGTTTTGATTGATCCAGGTAGCTTCGTGAATATTATTCTTCTAAGAGTAGTGAATGAAATGCAAATGGGCAACAAGATAGTACCAAACGCACGATCCTTACCTGGATTCGATAATTCAACCGTTATTACAAAAGGGGAGATGGTGCTTAACACATTTGCAGAAGGAGTTATCAAGGATACGAAATTCCAAGTAATAGACACGGACATGGCTTATAATATGATTCTTCGGAGGCCATGGATTCATGACATGGATGATGTACCATCTACGTTACATCAAGTCATTAAGTTTCCTTCACAATGGGGAATTTGGCAAATCCGCGGAGATCAACAGGTTTCTAAAAATATCAATTCAGTGGTAGATTCGTGCACGATGAATGAAGATACGAACAAGAATCCCGTCAAAGATGTGGTAAATCAGATCTCAACTGAAAGTGGCTCAAGGCAAATATATGTAGATTTCAGACCTGATGTCATTCAAGAACCAGAGGAGAATGAAAATATCAAAACACAATTGAAGAACTCAAAGTTGTTGTACTATTCGAGCAATGGCCAGACCAAAAGGTTTATATTGGAGAGAAGCTGAGCCCAGAAATGAGAGGTAAGTTAGTTGAATTTTTAAAAGGTAACACATATTGTTTTGCCTAGTCGCATTTAGATATGACACGTATACCTCTGGAGGAGATGACCCACAAACTGAATGAAGATCCAGTGTACCTACCTTTCAAGCAAAAGAAGAGGAAGCAAGGCTCTTTCAAAAATCAAGTGATTCAGGATGAGGTACACAAACATTTTAAAAATCGATTCAATACGGGAGGTAAAATACCCGAACTGGTTAGCTAGTACTGTGGTAGTTCCAAAAAAGAATGGAAAATTGTGGGTTTGCATAGATTATACTAATTTAAATAAAGCTTGCCCAAAAGATTCATTCCCTTTACCACATATAGAGCAATTGATTGATTCTACCGCAGGTCATGAGCTGATGAGTGTTTTAGATGCATATTCAGGTTATAATCAAATAAAGATGGATCCCCTAGATGAGGAAAAAACTTCATTTATTACAGACATGGGGACTTATTGTTACAAAGTTATGCCTTTTGGTTTGAAAAACGCTGGGGCCACGTATCAAAGATTGGTGACCAAAATGTTTCAAGAACACTTGGGAAAGACTATGGAAGTCTATATCAATGATATTCTTGTCACATCTGCACGAGCAGGAGATCACTTTCAATACCTTTCTAGCACCTTTGGAATTCTTTGCAAATATAACATGAAATTAAATCCAGAAAAATGTGCCTTCGGCGTTGCTTTGGGTAAGTTTTTAGCTTTTGTTATATCTAACAGAGGTATTGAAGTGAACCCTGCACAGATCAAAGCCATTGAAGAAATTCCGGATATACTCACGAGCAAAAAAGAGATACAAAGGCTGACAGGGAGAATAGCAGCTTTGGGAAGATTTATTTTCAAATCTTTGGAGAAAAGTTTTAAATTCTTTTCGGTATTGAAAAAGCAAAATCAGTTTGAGTGGACTGATGAATGTCAACAAGCCCTTAAAAATTTAAAAGCATATTTGTCAAATTCACCCCTGCTAGCTAAACCAAAGGATGGAGAGAGGCTACACGTCTATCTCGTAGTATCAGAAATGGCGGTAAGTGTGATTTTAGTACGAGAAGATAAAGGTAAATAATCTCCAATTTATTATATTAGTAAATCTTTGTTAGATGCAGAGACTCGATATCCTCACTTAAAAAAAATTTCTTTAACATTAGTTATGGCATCTAGAAAGTTGAGACCTTATTTTTAATGTCATCCTATCTCTATAATAACTGCTTACCCTCTAAGGAATATACTACATAAATAACAATAGTCAGGAAGATTAGCTAAATGGGCTATAGAACTCAGTGAATATGATATTATATACCAACCTAGAACTGCAATAAAAGCACAAATTTTAGCAGATTTTGTAGCGGATTTTAGCAAAAAAATAGTTCCTGAAACAGAAAAGGAACTACAGGTATTCATCAAATCTAATCCAGGTACATGGACTCTATTTACTGATGGCTCCTCGAATGTTAAAGGAGCATGTTTAGGTATTGTTTTAATCCCACCTTTGGGAGAAAGTATAAGAAAAGAAATAAAATGCTATCCCATTACAAATATTGAAGCAGAGTACGAGGCTGTAATTACAGGTTTGGAACTGGCACTAGAATTGGCTATAGAGCAAATCATAATTAAAAGTGATTCCCAGTTGGTAGTTAACCAGATGCAGGGGACTTATATAGCTAGAGAGGCACGCATGCAACAATATTTGGAAAAGGCACGAGAATTGATAAGACAATTTTAGACATGGAAAATTGTGCAAATACCCAGGGAAGAGAATGCGGAAGCAGATGCACTAGCGAATCTCGCGTCAGTTGCAGAAATAACAAATGCAGAAAACACTATCGTAATATATTTGTTTCATTCAGCACTCTACCAAGATAAAAATGAGGTAAATTTCAATAATTTAACTTGGGACTGGAGAAATAAATTTATTAATTGTTCTGCAGTATGGAACCTTACCTGAAGACAAGAAAGAGTCTCGGTTGCTTCGATGAAAAGCTGCACGTTACTGCTTAATTCGAGAAAATTTATATCGAAAAATGTTCGGAGGACCTTTAACAAGATGTCTCGGACCTACTTAAACAGAATATGTGATGAGAGAAGTACACGAGGTATATTGTGGAAATCACGCAGGAGGAAGATCTTTGGTAAAGACTTTAATTAGAGCAGGATACTACTGGCCAAAAATGGAAGAAGATGCAGAAAGTTTTGTGGCAAAGTGTAATAAATGCCAATGATATGGAAATAACATGCATCGCCTAGCAGAGCTATTACATACGGTTATTTCCCCATGGCCATTCATGAAGTGGGGGATGGATATCGTGGGACCATTGCCACAAGATAAAGGAAAGGTATGGTTTTTGTTAGTATTAACAGATTATCTTTCCAAATGGGTAGAGGCAGGAGCCTTCAAACATGTACGAGAGAAGGAAGTCATGGACTTTATTTGGCGAAACATTATATGCCGATTTGGAGTGCGAAGAGAAATCGTATGTGATAATGGCCCACAGTTCATAGGCACGAAATTCACAGAATATTTTCAGAGTTGGCAGATTAAACAAATAACTTCCTCACCTTATCAACCTGTGGCAAATGGACAAGCTGAATCAAAAAATAAGGTTATTATTAATAATTTGAAGAAGAGATTAGAGGAATCAAAAGGCAAGTGGCCTGAGGTGCTACCAGGAGTATTATGGGCTTATCGAACGACAACAAAGACAAGCATGGGAGAGAATCCATTTTCACTTGTTTATGGTACTGAAGCCTTAATTCCAGTTGAAATAGGTGAGCCAAGTACGAGATTTACACAAGCAACTGATGAATCAAATGATGAAGAGATGAGAACGAATTTAGATTTACTCGAGGAAAAGAGAGAAGTGACTCTAATAAGAATGGAAGCTCAGAAGCAAATTATTAAGCGATACTACAACATGAAAGCTCATCTCAGATACTTCAAGATTGGGGACTTCGTTCTCAAAAAGGTTTTTCAAACAACAAAAGCAACTGGTGTAGGGAAGTTGAGTCCAAATTGGGAAGGTCCTTACAAGATTTGAAGCATCGCTGAAAAAGGGCCTTATGTGTTGGAGACCATGGAATGCAAGGTACTACCGTCGAATTGGAATGATGTTCATTTAAAGAAGTATTACTTCTAGGCAAAGGAAGTACCCACGGTCAGGTATCGCTCAACTGTGATTTTATTTTGTTCTTTTAAATTATACTAACAATTTTAGATGATAGGAAAAAAGCTAGCCCATACCAAATGATGACATTAGACCCGAAAGACACTCAGAATACAGAATTATTCCCGGTCTAGGTTACAACCTTTCTGATGGAAATAAAAAGGGTTAAGAAGCCATCATCTAAATGTATACCTTCGAGTCCCGTATGTATTTTCCTTTTCAGGAAATGGACCAAATGGAAGAAACAATCAAGTGTTCGAGATTTCATACTTCAAAGCTCTAACACTTGGGGGACTATATATATAAAGGCAAAGAAGACTAAAAGTCAGAATACAAGCCTGGATCAGCCCAAAAGTCAAAAGTCAAGAGCTAATCAAGAGCCAAAAAACAAGCTTGAGTCAAAAACCTTTAAAGTAGCCTTGATAAGGTATAAAATCGCGGGAAAGATACAAGATGGACACAAGATACATTTCAAGTTCCTACGAGTTTATAGGTTAAGGGTAATAATTAGTCATGGGTTACTAAATAAACCCGAAATTTGAAATCTATTATAAAGAAATCAGTTATGAAAGAATTGCAGTTGTTGTACAAAAAGTTATTTGTATACATGAAAAGTGTTATATAAAATTTGTAAGTTCAAAGCATGAAACTTCCTCAAATTATTCATGAAACTTCCTCGAAGTATTCCTTTTTCTACTACTTTCGTATATTTACACCAATATGAAGTTGAGACATCTTCTTCGTTAGTGTCGTTTATAAAAGGGCCCTCTTTTATAAAAATTCATGTCTATCAAAATCACAAAATATTAAAGCATTTTAAATGCAGGTTTAAAAACCAAATAGCAAAACAAAAACTCAACATCAAAATAAGGAAAGAATTATATACTAAACTTAGCCAAAACTAAGGTACTTGTTTGTTATCAAACCCCAAAACAAGATAGGGGTAAAAACTAACATCCATTCCAAAAAGAAAAAAAAACTTCCCATCAAAAAGTTTCAAATAAAACTAAGGGGCAATATCCAAGGTGGCATCATCAGCAAAGGGAGAAGATTCAGCTTGGGGAATAGGGGATTGAGCACTAACTTTACCAGGAATAGGATCATCACCTTCGGGAACATCAACCTCATGTGAGGAAAAGCTTTGACTTTGCTGAGTTGTTTCAATCGTTTCTTTAGCTTTGGTGATCTCAGCATTCAGGTCGAAGCCTTCTTGGCTAGCCTCTATCAAAGTTTCGAGGTGGGTATTCAAAAAAGCCCAACTCACATTGAGTGTCAACTTATCTTCAAGAGCTTCATAATCTTTCTCCCACTGATCAATCTTAGCCTTCAGCTCTTCTTTCTCAACTTTGGAAGCATCAAAGACAGTTTTCAAAGGGGCAAGAGAACTCTCCAAGAACATGATCTTATCAGAAGAGGCACATAGATCTTCTTGAGTTTGTGTAAGTAATTGAACTAACTCTCCGGCATTAGTCTCTTTCTGGTTAAGAAGTTCCTGCAGACCCCTTATCTCTTAAGTGGCTTTCGAAAGCTACTCAGCAAATGAAGACTCGAGGATATCCATGTCTTTGCCAACTTGACTTGAAGATGCCTTTTCAATTACTAACTCAATTACAACCATCTTTTCTTGTTGCTCCAAGGCATTCTTATCTTCAGCCAGAACCTCCTTCTCCAGTTGAATACCCTCGAATTGCTCTTTCCAGTTGTCAGTTTCGGTACGGTAATCAATGACTTGTTGCTCGGTATGAACAATCATTTTCATAAGTTCCGTGCCTATCAAATTGATCTACAAAAGAAAGGAAGGGAGTTGTGGTTAAATAAAAGAAAACAACAACAATGAAAAGAAAAGAAGTAAAGTTAAAACTTGAACTTTCAGAGATGAATGAACAATATCATTCATCCAAGTCAATGAGCCGTGACTCTCCAATTTTGCCTTCTCTACTGGACCAAGCAAAGGTTTCAACCATACATCAGCTTGACCAGATTTTTTCAGCAAGTTCCCATTCTCAGGAACCTCAATGATAATCTTCTTCATTGCTACTAAAAGGCCCAATTTCTACATGAGAAGTAGTAGCAACTGGAATAGTAGAGAAGGCGGCAGTAGTCACAGGGGGAGCAGTAGCAGCAACTTCAGGTAGGGGAGCTTGAGAACAAATGGGGACTGGAGAGATGCTAGAGGAAACTCTTCAGAAATGGGACCAAAGGCTTCATTATCAAAACCACGGGTAAACAACTGATCAGTAGAATCACAGGGAGGAATATTCATCTCTTCCTCGAAAATCTCTAATGTAGTACTTTCGGGCTCATCTAAAAGTCTAGAAGGGATTGAACTTAGAGGAGGGGTAGTTTCATCATCGGAAATAATGCACCTCCTAACCCGAGGCTTCCGCACTAAAGAACCCTCTTCTTGTTCTTCTTCACCCTCAGAGCCACGAAAACCATCAACTTTTATTTTAGATGAAGAGCTCAAAATTCTTTCTTGAGCAAGAGATACAGAAAGTCTTGTAGAAGAAATAGACAGGGGACTGACACCACGAATAGGAAATCCTAACAAAAGAGAGAAGTTTGGTAAGAAGCTCCTAAGCCAACACAGGAGAAGAAGAGAAATTGAACAGAAAAGGTACCGTGTGTTTTGATTTTCCAACCAAACCTTTGAGAAAGGTACTTCCAAGACCTTCTCTCCATAGGGGCAACTGACAATAACTTTTCTACCCAAGCACGGAAGTTAGGAATCTCCTCAAAAACTTCCTTGGTTGCTAAAAAAGTAGACACGAGATTAAAAGTTTCTTGTTTGAAGAAAGAAAAGAAAAGGTAAAGGAAAAACACTTACGTGCAAAATTTCACTTTTCTGGAAAGGGCATATTCTCTTCACCCACCAAAGCACTTGTGGGAGCAGCTACAAAGTGAGCATACCAGCCACGATCTCTATCATCCTCGGGGCTAACCAATACCCTCTTGCTTCTGGCCACAAGTGAAAACATCCCTTCACGAAATAATTTGAGAGAATAAAGATGAAGCAAATGATGAAAGGTGAAAGATAGGGAAGCCAAGTTAGATAGGTAACGAAGGCATGCAACAACCCTCCAAATAATGGGAACAATTTGTCCCAGGCATATATTAAAGAAGTGGCAGAATTCAATGATTACTGGGTCAATGGGTGGTCTAAATCCTAAGGTGAAAGGATATGTATAAATAAAGGAATAACCAGCATGATATGATGTTATTCTTTGGTTTGGATCAGGAACTAAAACTATGAAGTCAGGTTTCCAGTTACATTATCTTCGAACAAGAGAAATTAAACCAGTGGTAACTTGAGTAGGATAAAGATCGACACAATCATGAGAAGCTAAAGAAGAAACTTTATTTCTTATGGTTTCTCGATCAGATGAGAAAGAGAATTTCTGTGGAATAATTTCATCAACCGTTGGTTCACGTATAGATTCACTCGATTCCCTATTTCTACAAGAAGATCTAGGGGTTAAAGAAGCCCTAGGTTTAGAAGAAGAAGTGGGAGTAGTGGTTTGAGATGAAGAACCACGAGTGGACAGTGGACCTAAACTACGAAGTCTGCCTCCTCTTCTACTTCTCACACGAGCAGATGAAAGAGCAAGTTCATCAACAATTACAACTTTGTGAGGGTAAGGAGTTGATGAAGACATGGTTGTATAAGGAATTAGCAGAGGAATATGCGTCGAAAAAGGAAGGAAGAATGAATAAGAAGAAGAAGAAGAAGAATAGTGTAGAATAAAGGTTTCATAAAACCTAAGAAGTATGAAAAGTTCTAAAACACGTTGAGAAGCCACAGAACCAATCATCAAAAGCCACATGGCATATGCATTAAATGGAAGTGACATTCGACGCATTAATTCTGAAGAAAGCACAATGATGCTTGGGAAACGGCGACAAAGAATTCTCGCCATAAATACATACCACTTACCGAATATTCAATTATAGAATATTTAGAAAGTAGGGGGACTATCTGTATTGGTGGTAAATAAATGAAACACGTGGAATTATATTTAGCTGACAGAGCATGATATGTGGAACAATGAGAAAATGACAACTAGCATATTTCATTTAAAAGATGTATGAAGCGCAAGAGGTACAAGGCAAACACCCACGAGATAATGGAGAACCAACGTTCGAACCTAAAACAATTGCTGAAGAGGCACGAGCGGAATGAATCAAGACTGGAAAGAGAAAAGATTCACGGACCTATAATTAATGAAGAAGGGGAATCGGAATCGTTACAAAATCTTCATAGACAGTTACGATTATCGATCATAACGGACAATTAATGCTGTTAAAGCTGATAATGATTCAGCCATAAATAAGAGGAAACGTTATATTTGCAAACTCCTATATAAGGGAGGAGAATCTCATTTGTAAAGACACGTTCGGAGTACTATCGAAATATAATTCACTTTCTCTTGCTTATTCAATACAATCAATTATTCTTTCTTTTTAGTTACTTTTTGTCAACTTTATTTCCTTTTAAGTGAATTACTGAGAAAGTAGGGAATTATTTGGTTATCAGTAAACCGAGTTCTTCTAAAAATAAGGTTTGACTAACAGCTTGTTTGGATCGTTGTTACCCATTGTATCGTATTGTATTGTTTTTCCAAAACAATGTTTGTTTTGATTGCTTAGTTAAAATTGGTTGTATTGTATTGTTAAATCCATTGTTGCGGAAAAATAAAAAGTCCCATTTTTTGAAACAACTGATTTGGTGTGGTGGGATCGTTTCCTATTTTTCTTTCTAATTATGCCCTAACTTATTACTTTATAATTCTATTTTACACTTTACCTTTTTTATTTTAAATAATAGCAAAGTCTTTTTCTCATATAATTTTATAATAGAATTCTACGTGAAGTCTAATAACCTATATAAATTCTCAAAGACGGCATCCCTAATATAAGATATATACGTGAAGTCTAATAACGTGAAAATCTCGTTCCTTCTGCCGCTTCCAAAATCTTCAGGTATAGGTTTTCCCTAACTTTTGTTTTATTCTTTCTTCTACTTTGATTTGTAATTCCAATTCTAATTAGTTTATCTCCAATTACCTTTATGATATTGGTTGTTAGGAAATATTACTTATGATCTAAATTCTAAATGGAGTCTACTTAACATGTTTTTTTAATTATGATCTAATTATGAAGATAGTGTACTTATTATTATTTTTAATATTATTAACTTGTTCCACTAATTTCGATAGGATTTGCATGAATTTAATTGCTTAACTTATATATAAGACATAATTGGTGATAAATTAGTAGAAAGTGGTTTTCTTAAATAGTGTTTATGTGTAATTCTTGATAAATTAAATATTTAAAACAATTGAGGGTATTTTAGTAAACTTATCAGTTACTGTACATTACAATACAGTTAAACGAAACAACAAAATATTATTTAACAACAATAAACAATACAGTCTATCCAAACATTGTATTCATAAAACGATACGATACAATACAGTACAGTACAATACGATATATTATAAAACGATGGGAAACAATGATCCAAACAGAGTGTAAAGATCTTATCTTTTGGTTAAACACTACCAAAACTCCTATTTTCTGTCCCGCATTAAAGTTTCACCAACAAAATACACAAACCTGCACTCAATAAGGAAAATCAGCAGAACTTAAAATGAAGTTTCTCGTTCCCCACATAACACAGGATCATCATCTTCGCTGAAAACGCGCGCGCACGCGCACACACACAAAAAAAGACACTAATGTGAAAAATGGTAAAAAGAGAATAGATTTTTAGGCCTATAAAAGACATCTTATTCTTTCTGGATCGAAGAGATTCAATAAACAATTCAGCTATCATTTTATGTGAGAGAAAAGAGAGTGAAAAAGTAGTTATGGCATATAAGGGAGCTGGCAAAGGAAATGGAAAATCAGAAAATATGGCAGGCAGTGGAGAGAGCAGCAATAGGATATTCATTCACACCAAAGAATGTGTAACGGCGGGGATGAATTACAAATTTTTTGTAACGGGCAGCGTACTAAATGATGTAGAATATTCTCCATTAAATACTATCGGGTGGCAGGCATTTATTTCGTCTTTATGAGCATCATTCTTTTCGGTAACAGATGGAACAATTGTCTTCGGTTTTAACTATCCTTTGCCTTCAGCTCCACGTGTCACTCCCTTATGCAATCACTTAACATAGCATATTTTATCCTATACAGATAGTCTCCGTGCTTTCCGGTGACATAACTTTGTGTCATCGGGAAGCTGGTAGAAATATTCTTTTAGGCAGGAATTTCACTGACCCCCTCTGAAAAATTTCTGGCGGTTGAGTAGACGCACGTCTCTCCGCATTTAATACCTCGAACACGCGTCATCCCACGATTCAACGTAACTTTTGCCAGTATCGAGGTAATTATGGCCACGAGTTTAGTCGCCTAAATATTTACTTATACGCATCAACCCCCTTTATTCACACCTCATAATTCTCCAAATTCTCTCAAACTCTCTTCATTCAACTTTTACTTTATTCTTCAATCTTTTAATTCTCTTCATAAGAGAAAAGCTTTTCCTTCTTCTCGAACATAGAATGTCTTCTTCTTTAAAAAATCTCGGTTCCTCAAAGAACAATAGCAAAGCCGATGAATCTACTCCTCCTACAGTGAGCACCATCATCCCTAGAAGTCTTGTCACAACTAAAGATTTCGAAGAGAAATTTCCTCCGCTACCAGGTATGTTTGGCATAGGTGAGTCCCTCTGTGTGGAGGACGATTGCTTGTTTTCGGCGCCTGTTCCAAAATATAGGGGAGGAGTTAACCCTAGTTCACGTGATGAACCTTTATTCCCCCATGATCTTCCGTGGAGTGATGATTAACTTTAAAAAGCGAGGCCACCATGCACTGCTATCCAGCATGGATGATGATAACGGTCGTGGATGGATGGAACGGTTTGCTTCTGTTGCCACTGGTGACATCATCCTTGCCTCGACTCCGTCTTTCTCGAAATTGTGGAACCGCACTCGTAAGTATATAGTTTGCTTCTGCTTCTGTTAAAGACCATTCCACGTCATTATTGACTTTTCTTCCTTTACCCGTCTCAGCGACTTTGAAGGTTACTCCTAGGGTTGAGTTATCATCCCCGAGGAGGATGTCTTCGCCGATCGTGCTGATACGGCGAGGATGTTACAGAGGGCTTTTTCATTGATAAGCATCTCCGAGCCTGCTTCTGGTGCGAGTGCTTCTTCTCGGAGTCCCCGATCGGAGAACAAGCAACAAAAAAGAAGGCGTTCCTCTGTGGCCGAGAGAAAGAATAATAGGTCGAAGAATGTTGCCCTCGAGTTGTCTCCGGAAGTTGTGGTGACGAGCCCTTACCTCGGGCAGGCCATAGATACGTTGATGATTGACGATGATGGAGAAGCCAATGAGGAGGGGGCTTATCTACATAGAAGACGACGGCCTTCCTCAACTCAACAAATTGCTCAATCTGTTGAGTTAGTTACACCAATCGAGGATGATGCCTCGGTACTCTTGGGGGAGTTGGAAGGGGTGGAAAATGCCAACTCGCATTTTCGGATCCCAATCATTGTGCCCGGTATTGTGGGGCTGAGTAATGTGTCCCTGCCATCTTCGGTTAACGAGCAACCAACAACCAGCACTGCGTTTGCCGCAGCTGCTTCTCACCCTTCAACACCATCAGCTTCATTTCCTTCTTCACCAACTCTTCCACCAGCAACTGCTACATCATCTCCACTGGCTGTATCAATCTGAGAAGAGGATGTTTCTCTCCCCCAGTCCCCAAGTCATGGGAATTTGGGGAAAAATTATGCTGCCCCCTCAGAAGATCCACAAAGTAGGAGGAGCATTACTCTATCGGTCTCTACTAGATGCAATTTGCTGTCCTGGCTGGTGGAACTTGATAACTATCTAAAGACTTTGGCTTCATAAAAAGATGGAAAAGATACAGGCTCTCTCGGGAGAGTGCCTATTGAATAATGCTATTTACAACGCCGCAACGGTACACTCTTCATTTCCTTTGTAATTTCTCCTGTCTTTGGTTTAGCTATATCTTGAGTTCACCTTTCTTGTTTCGCAGGCTAATTTTCTTACTTCTGAGGGCCTCTAGAGGTTGATCCCGGAAAAAGAAGAACTTACCTCCGGGCGAGATCAACTTTTGGCATAGCGGGACCAAAATGTTGCTCGCCTCTTAGAACTGGAAACCAAAGCAGCTGAGACCGTTGTGTTGGAGGCTCGTTTGTAGCAAATCAACCACGAAGTGGAGACCCTTAGCCAAGAGATCGCCCAGCTAAGGGTTCAATTTAAAGAGGCTAGGGCCAAATGGGCTGAATTCCATAGTGTCATACTTGCTGCATCTGATCAGGAGGCTACTTCCGCTGAGAGATTGACGAACTTGGAGGCACCCTTGAACTCCAAAACTAAAGAGCTTGCTGCAGCGGGGGTGCAATATGCCCAATTGGAGGAGAAGTATAAGAAGACCATTGAGCATAATAGAATTTTCAGCTCTACAGTCTGTGAACTTGACGTTAGCCTCAAGTCTAATAGATCCTCCCGAGAAAAACTTTTTGCCGAGGTTAACCAACTTAAAGAAGAACTCAAGCGCTGTCCGGCTTCTCTAGTTGTTGAAAAAACATATCTTATGTACAGTGTGAGGAGAAAAACCTTGGAAGAGGACAAAGCGGGTGTCATTGAATTTATGCCAAAATCACTAAAGCCCATGAGCTTGAGTCAGTTACTAAAAGGGGTCTCCCGACAAGGCCTGATGCTTCCGGTTCTTCTGGTTTCGATTCTGAATCCTCGGGAACTAAACTGGAACCCGAGGGCGAATATGTGGAAGGCCAAACTAATGAGGGTCAAGATATTGAGCCAATAGCGGATCTACCCACTTCCCCTGGAGGCACAGATGCTTCTCTTCCTCCGGGTTTCGGAGATGCAGTAGTTTAGCTTTTCATTTCTTATACCAACTTTTCTTGCCTAAGTGCTTTGCGCAAGTTTTACTATTTGTGTCAGATTATTCAACTCTTTGGGTGTATTTTCATCTGAAAGCATTTGGATTCCGGTCACAAATTCTTCCGAAATAAACCTTTATCTTGAGGGTTTTTATAAGAAAGGGCCCTCATATATTTTCGGTACTCTTGAAAAGGACGTCTTCAGTTCATTACGGCACTAGTATTTGAAGTACTTGTTTAACTTTCAAATAAAAAAATCAATTCATCGTTCTGACAAGAAACAAGATAGAAATAAAAGGACTTTACTTTATTCCTTCCATTTTCAAAAAGTACATAAACATTCGTTATGTTAAAAAGAAATTACCATTTCTTGTGGCTAACTTGTACAACTTGTTTCTACGGGGCTGGTTGCCCAGTCCCCGGTCCCGATGATACAATTATATTTCTGATTTTTGTATTCCGGTCGACGTGACAGTTATTGTTTTTGTATCCTCATATCATCCCTCTAAGTGTTCGAATGCGAAGAATGCGAATTGAAATACTAGAAATTTTTCTCCTGTGAGGATTCCACTAATGAATTGCTAGATAATCTTCAGTTCGGTAACAAACTTCACTTCCCCTTAGGAATTTATGATATCGAGCCAAAGACTATTGAACAATCCCCTAGTGGTTTACACCTGTGAACGGTCGGGTAATCTTTGCTTGATAGGAAACTTAATTTCCCGGTGAGAATTTCGCTATCGAGCCAAAGATTATGTAACCGCTCCGAAGTGGTTCTTCGCTTGTGTGCCTTACTATTAAAAGCTTTTATTCCTACTGTTGAAACCTTCTTCGCAGTACGCTTTGCATTGCTGCCTTGTTAACAATCTTGCCAGAAAAATCTAATTGGGACAAAATCTGGACGAAGGGAAAAAGAGTGCAGCACATACTTTCAGTACATGTGATGTTCATCAGCAATAATATATCTTGAGGTATGCCACATTCCAGTTGCATGACAACTTTCCTCCATCTTGATTCTCGAGCTCGTATGAACATTTCCCAATTACAGTTGAAACCCGGTAGGGGCCTTCCCATGTTGGACCTAGCTTCCTTGCGTTGAGTTCTCGGGTGTTTTGAGTTACATTCCTTAGAACCAAGTCTCCCACTTTGCAATAAAGCCGGTTGGCTCTTCGATTATAATATCTTTCTATTATCTGCTTTTGGGCTGCCATTCTTATATGTGCCAAATCCATGTGCTCATCAAGTAGCTCCAAGTTAACTAACATTGCTTCATTGGTTGCCTCTTTACTTGCCTGGAAATATCTCAAGATAGGCTCCCCTACTTCCACCGGGATTAAGGCTTATGCTCCGTACATAATGGAGAAAGGAGTTTCTCTTGTGCTCGATTTTCTGCTATTCGGTACGCCTATAGCACTCCAGGCATTTCCTCAGGCCATTTACCTTTAGTTGCTTCCAACCTCTTTTTGACATTTTGTATAATCACTTTGTTCGTTGATTCCACTTGACCATTTATGTTACATCCCGCATTTTCATACGTTGAAGCTTCATCGTAAGTTAATCGACGTAAGCTCGGGAATGACATTATTTTTGAGGTTATAAGTGTTATGCTATTTCAAACAAGTTCATGAAGGTGAGAGGGTAAGCAAATCGAAGAAAATGAGTTTCATCGAAGTTTGTCATTTTGAGATAAAATACGGTCCAAACTATAATACCCCGTATTTATGGACTAGTTCCATACAAGGTACCACATGAACATGATAGTAAGGTGTATAAGGTATGTTAAACGTGAGTAGTATTTTAAGTAATTTGAGATAATTCTTAATTATATGTGTATTTGGTTAATTATTAAATTAGTAGGGGATTAATAAATTGATTAAGGAGAAGGGGTGAAAATTGGGCTAAGTTGAAAGTGTAGTGACTTTGAACGCAAGTCACAGCATCTCTAAGGAATCAAACAAGAATTCTTAGTATTTTAAGCAACGGATTTTTCCCTACTCCAAGGAATCAAACGTGTTTTGTCGAAGTTAACGTATGTTAGAGGGATTGTCAAGAGAATCGACTCAGGTATGTTAAGGTTATCCCTTCTTTATTTTTGGCATGATCTATACGATACAAATGAAACGAGCAAAATACACAACTTTCATAAATGACTCTATTCATAGAAATACTAGGGGTGTCTGTATTCTTGATCCCTCATGTGAATTATTATTATATCATCTGTTCATAGGTGTCAGAAAAATACGTATTGGATAAAGTTTATCCGAAAGGCATATTGATTTTTATGACATTCCGAGAAATCTTATTAACATATTTCGTATGCATTTCATGCATTTATACATGTACATTGACCCATGACCAGATGGCATTATATACGTGTATACATATATATATATGTATATGTATATGGGATAGGGAAAAATGTTACGACGTTATATACACACCACCACCTGATGAGCTGATATACGTTGATGATTTGCCTATAGTGGCCGAAATGATATGATGGGATGCCCTCAAAGGCATGATGATGTTATGTATGCATATACATATGCATGGTATGACATTTTATATGCATATGCACGACATTATAAATATTAATAATTTACAGAGTTATTCAGACATGCATGTCGAGTCTTTTACTCCATGTTTTCTCATGTCTATTGTTTACTGATTTACATTCCTTACATACTTGGTACATTATTTGTCCTGACGTCCCTTTTGCCTGGGGATGCTGCGTTTCATGCCCGTAGGTCCCGATAGACAGGTCGAGAGCCATCTAAGTAGGCTATCAGCTATGCGGAAGATGTTGGTGTGCTCCATTTGCTACGGAGTTGCTTGTTTGGTCATTATGATTTAGACGTGTATTGTTTGGTATGGCAGGACTCTGCCCCGACCATTATGACAATTTTGCATTCTTAGATGCTTGTAGACAGATGTCATGTACGTAAAAGATTGTATGGCCTTGTCGGCCTATATTCAGTGTACGAGTGGTTATTTTGGTCTTAGAGGCACAATGTCTTATGTATAAGTTGGTATTACATGTTGTATTCTACCTATCTCATGACAGCCTCGCTGGATCAGTTATCTATGATAGTATGATACGAAAAGATACGTTATGTTGGTACTCGGTTTAGTAAGGTACCGGGTGCCCATCGCGGCCCATCAGTTTGGGTCGTGACAATTTGCGCTCGGATGGTAGGGAGAAAATGTGATTCTTTTGATTTTTAAGTATTCAAGGAACTTTGTGATCTTTGCGCCTATAAACTATGGCTCGTTATCGCAGGCTATTTCTTTTGGTATTCTAAATATGCAAATTGTCTTCTCCCCATGAAATCCACCATCTCACGTTCGCCGATCTTCTCACAAGGACCTGTTTCAACCCATTTAGAAAAATAGTCATTTAAAATTAAATGAAATCTTACCTTACCAGGGGCTGGCAGTAGTTGTCCGACAATATCCATTCCCTACTTCATGAACAGCCATAGAGATAGAACTTAGTGCAATGGTTCTGCTGGTTAATGTACCAGTGGTGTATAGCGTTGACACTTATCGCATATTTGCACGAAAGATTTGGCGTCTTATTCCTTTCGGGGCCAGTAGTATCCTGCCCTTATCAATTTAAGTACTAAGGAGTCTGCGCCTGAATCATTTCCACATATCCCTTCGTGGACTTCTCGCATAACATAATTAGCTTCGGAGTCTCCCAAGCATCGGGCCAGCGGTCCTTGGAAAGCTTTCCGCTACAATTGGCCTCCTTTGAAGCTATATCGTACTACTTTGGTGCGCAGCACCCGGGATGCCTTGGGGTCTTCAGGAAACTTCCCATGTTTGAGATAATCAATAACATCATTCCTCTAGTCCCAGACCAAATTTGTTGTATTCACCTCATAGTAGCTATCTGCGTCCACAACCGAGTGCATGAGCTATACTACCATCCCGGGATCTGATCCCTTCATTTTCGTTGATGAACCAAGGTTAGCTAACGCATCCACTTCTGCATTTTCTTCCCTCAAGATATGCTTAATTTACCACTCCCGAAACCGAGTAAGCAGAGCCTGAACCTTCACTACGTATTGTTGAATGCGCTCCTTTTTGGTTTCGAAGATCCCGTAGACCTGATTTACCACCAGCTAGGAGTTGCATTTGATTTCTATGACCTCAGAATCTAGTCCCCAGGCCAATTCGAGTCCTGGAATAAAAGCTTCATATTCTGCTTAGTTGTTCTCAAAGGGACCATTCTTAGGGCCTGCCTTAGGGTTTCTCCCGGAGGCGTGGTTAACAGTATTTCAAGCCCGGACCCTTTTACGTTGGAAGCTCCATTCGTAAATAAGGTCCAAACCCCCGCTGTCGATTATAACACCAACACTGCTTCTTTAGTTGCCAGAGGCAGCAATCCCGGACTAAAACCGGCCACAAAGTCGGCCAAAATTTGTGACATTATCGCAATCCTAGGTTTATACTCTATGTTAAATTCACTCATTTCGATGGCCCATTTGGCTAACCTACTCGAGAGTTCGGTTTGTGAAGGATATTATGCAGGGGAAAGGTGGTCACCACATCTATCAGGTGACATTGGAAGGAAGGCCTCAGCTTATGAGTGGCGACTACGAGAGCTAAAACCAGATTCTCTAAATGCGAGTAGCAAGTTTCTGCTCCCGTTAAAAATTCTACTAACATAATAATTGGGAGATTGCGTACTTTCATCCTCATGGAGTAAAACGGTGCTTACCGCTAACTCCCAGACTGCTAGGTAGATTAACAGTTTTTCACCTTCCTCCGGCTTTGATAATAACGGAGGACTTGACAAGTACCTTTTTAAATCCTTCAAAGCTTACTGGCATTCACGGGTCCATTCTAAGTTGTTCTTCTTTTTGAGCAACGCAAAGAAACGGTGGAACTTCTCTGATGACAAGGAAATGAACCTGCTCAAAGCAGTCAATCTCCTTATAAGCCTTTGAACCTCTTTTACGCTAGATAGCTGGTCAGGGATATCTTCGATGGTTTTAATCTTATCGGGGTTTACGTCAATCCCCCTTTGTGATACCAGAAATCCTAGGAACTTGCCAACGCTGACCCCGAACACGCACTTCTCTGGATTAAGCTTCATGTTATGCTTCCTTAGGATGTCAAAAGTTTCTTGCAAATACTTAAGATGATCACATGCGTTCAAAGACTTAACAAGCATATCGTCTATATAAACTTTCATGGTTTTCCCTATCTATTTTTTCAAACATCTTATTTACGAGCTGCGAATAAGTGGCTCCGGCGTTCTTTGTCCCGAAAGGCATCACATTATAGGAATATGTGCTGAAATTCGTTATGAACGAAATATTTTCATGATCCTCCGGGTTTATTTTAATTTGGTTGTACCCGGAGTAAGCATCAAGAAAACTCTTTAAATTTTTCCCGTCCATTGCATCAATCATTCGATCGATGTTTGGCAGTGGGAACGAGTCCTTTGGGCACACCTTATTCAAGTCCATATAGTCTACGCGCATGCGAAACTTATTGTTCTTCTTAGGAACTACTACTACGTTAGCTAGCCACTCTTGATACTTTACTTCTCGGATCGAACCGATATCAAGTAAGCGAGTTACCTATTCCTTGATGAATTTATTTATGGCCTCGGCAATAGGACGTTTCTTTTGTCTTACTGGAGAAATGTTGGGATCCAAGCTTAGCTTGTGTACGGACACTTCCATTGGGATACCTGTCATATCCTCATGCGACCACGGAAAACAATCTGCATTAAACTTAAAAATTCAATAAATCCATACCTGAACTTAGGGTGCTGTCCTGTCCCCAAGTGGAATTTCCTCTACAAAAACTTTCCAAAACAATGCGACTTGCTCATGTTCTTCTGCTGTGGACTTCGTTGCGTCCGTCTCTTTTGGTACCTGATAAGATTGTGACGCTTCTTCCCCTTGGTTAACTTCGCTTGATTCGGGAGAAGGTGTAGGTTCCTATAATTGCTATACCGCATGCTCCTTCCCTTTGCTACTGGAGACCGAAATCGTATTCATCTCCCTTGCCACCGGCTGGTCGCCTTTTATCTATTTAGTCCCCTCGAGAGTTAGGAATTTCAACAATTGATGATACGTTCACGGTATGACTTTCATCTCGTGCAACCACGGTCATCCTAGAATAATGTTGTAACCCATATCACTGTCCATAACCTGGAAAAGGGTCGTATTTTTCACCCCCTTAGCATTTGTGGGCAACAGGATCTCTCCTCTAGTTGCCACGCTTGCGAGGTTGAATCGAATACCCTCCATTGTAACAATAATCTGCCTGCATCTTCCTCGGTGAAAGTGATGTCGTCCTCAGCGACTTCCCAAAGCCTCTTGCCGTGGTTATTGTTACCTTTGTCTTTTTTTCCGCCAAGAAGGTAAACCCGTTAATCTTGTTCCCCCCGAAAATCATGTTGATCGTGTGGCGCGGGGGTCTTTCCCTATTTTTGAGGGCTCCGTGTTATCACGGTTGCGACCATAATTGTTTTTGGCCTGGTCACTTAAGAATTCTCTGAGATAGCCATTATTCAGTAGTGTCGCCACCTCTTCATGCAGATGCCAGCATTTCCCAATTCGGTGGCCATTCGTCCCGTGGTATTCGCACCATAAATTAAGGTCCCTCTAGCTGGAATCGGATCTGATCGGCTTCGAGAACCGTGCTTCTTTAATGTTCCGCATGGCCGATAATAACTATACACGCTGACGTTGAAGTTGTATTCTGATAGTCTGGGATAGGAAGTGTCCCGAGAACCTGACGTCTCTTTGACCTGCAACGATCTGTGGTTCCGATCGCTATTAGTTCTTCTGTCGGTAACGAATCTGTCTGCTGATTGGAAATTTCTGCCGCGTCCTTCGGCCTGTTTGTAGGGAAAAACTTGGCCCCTCGAAGACAGTCTATCTGTGTCGAAATCATCTCTTAATTTTTCTTTATTCTTCTCCCAACCTTTGGCCGACACCGAGAAGCCGATCTGATCATCCTCAATCCTTATATTTAACTCGTACTGGTTGTGAACATCCGCCTAAGTCATCGCTTGGAATTCGAGCAAACGTTCCTTCAACTTTTGGGAATCATCAGAACTTCTCGGATTCAAACCCTTGGTAAATGCTTCAGCCACCCATTCATCCGAGACAGCCGGGAGCAACATCCTTCCTTTCTAGAACTGGGTTACAAATTCTCGAAGCAACTCGGACTCTCCTTGTGCAATTATGAATATGTCAGCCTTTCGGGAATGCACCTTTCTAGCCCCGACATGAGCCTTAATGAAAGAATTTGCGAGCATCTCAAAGGAATCTATGGAATGCTCGGGTAACAACGTATACCACGTCAAAGCTTTCCTCGTGAGAATCTCTCCAATCTTTTCAAGCAAAACAGATTCCATCTCGCGGGGAGCTAAATCGTTCCCCTTCACCGCCATTGTATAGGTGGTAATATTCTCCTGAGAGTTCAAAGTCCCATTATATTTCGGCACATCGGGCATTTTAAACGGCTTCGAGATCAATTCTGGTGCCACACTTGGTTTGTATAGCAACTGAGTACATTTCTTTTAGTCCGGCCCTTTCAGTACCGGTGGCGCACCTAAGATTTGGTCCATGCGAGCGTTCACTTCCCTCATAAACCATAAGAATTTGCTTTTGAAGGGATCGCTCACATTGTTGTGACCGGATCCGCTTCCCCCGACCCCATCGAAGTCGACCTCACCCCTCGAGGTATTTTTGTCGACCCTCTGCGTGGCTTGATTTGTGGGAGCACCGGGAGGAACTGGACCTCTTCCATTTACGTTATTGGAAGCACCCGATAACGCCTGCTTTAGTTCTGTCATAATCTTATCCTACCATGTGAGATGGCCTAGAATGACCTCTTGTTGCTCCTGCAGAACCCTTACCGCTTCAACAACATGCTCCTCTTCAGCATCATCGGGAGTCGCCTCCCGAACATATCGTGGGTACCGCCTACTGTGGACCGACGTGTCATATTTTCCCTCATTGCGGGTATCACTGATCGAATCCTCGTGCTGAGGCTGGCCTCCTTGGGCCTCAAGATTGTGTGTGTTTTTAACACCATTATTTGTCTTTTTCTGTGATTTTTTGCTAAGAACAAATAATCAAAATACATTAGCAAAAGATGCGAGGACCAACTTAATTGCACGACTGTCTAGGCCATACAGTGGGCGCCAAACTGTTTACCCATAAAACGGTACAGTTGAATTTATATGTGGTTTTTAGATAAGTGAATTAATTTGATCCAGAAATAATAGGAGAATTGAATAAATATGCAATACTTAGCTTTGAGATGAAGATGAAACAACAGAGACAGTAGTTTCGGGAGTAGGGCTTCCGGGCACAACACTAGTGAAATCACAAAGCAAGAAGATAAAATTGTATAAAGCTTTCAATAGATTATAGCGTATGTTTGCCAGAAAATTTGTGTCCTTTACAATGATAATATAGCTCACTATTTATAGCTGTACTCGGGGAAAAAGGTCCTAGGATCATGCCCTTCTTTAATGGCAATTATGATGGCCATTGAAGAATGTGTAACGGCGGGCATGAATGACAAATTCTTTGTAACGGGCAGCGTACTAAATACTGTAGAATATTCTCCATTAAATGCTACCGTGTGGTAGGCATTTATTTCGTCTTTATGAGCATCATTCTTTTCGGTAACAGAAGGAACAATTGTCTTCGATTTTAACTATCCTTTGCCTTCTGCTCCATGTGTCACTCCCTTAAGCAATCACTTAACATAACGTATTTTACCTTGTACAAATAGTTGTCCTGAGGAATGACACTTATTTCATCATTTAGCTGGTTGGGCTTCTTATACTCATATGTGAAAAGGACGGTGAAAACACAAACAACCATTCTTAGGGCTACTATTTAGGGATTAGTCAGTAACTATTTTTTCCTTCAAGTTTGAATTAAAAATCTTAATTTCAGGACAATCAGGGCATTTGTGTCCCCAAAATTAAAACTCAAAAATTAAAATTCAGGACACATTGACTAATTTTTAAATAGCATCCGTTTAGAGTGGCTACCAGCTGTCATTTCTACGAAAAGGGAATAGAAAAGATAATGAGTGAAGGTTAACACTAGCTAACTTGTTAATTATTTTCTGTTGGAACTAATTCTGAAGTAGTTAGTCAGCAGAGTTAGTGGGTTAGATAGGATAACTGTCAAGTGAATGTGTATATAAGTAGATAGTTCTAGACTTTCATTTTCTACTGATATTGGAAAGCAGAGCACTTTGCACAAATTCTCTTCCATGCTCATTGATTCGATTTCTGTAATTCAGCTAGGGTTCGAATCCTAATCACTTTAAGAGATGATGATTACATAACCGATTAAAATGTGAAACATTCTTAAAATGTTAGTGTTGAGACAGCTTGAGCTCATTCCAAATACTTTTATGAGGAAATGATTTCCTATGCCTACTTACAATTTAAATAAAATTAATAATTTTACAAAGGTCTCTAATATTCCATTTACAAATCTCCTTTGTTATTTCACTCAGTACCTTCTACTAGCACATGAGTTGAAAAATTCCATTTATCAAGACTTAGTAGATGGAAAAAAGTGCCCCAAATTTCGTTTGTATTGAATTTGAATCCGATTGCGTCTCATGGTTTTCACATATTTTGTGAACTGTTAGATCATGCTATACAACCAATAAAATACGCTCCTTCCTATTTACGTGTCACTTAAGCCTTTTGTTGTTTTGCGTACTCTATGAATACGTTCATAGTAAGAAGTACGTAACACGAAGGGAGTGTTTGGTATAAAACAAAAATAATTTCTGGAAAATAATTTTCAATTTTTCCATGTTTGATTGGTTTAAATGTTTTGGAACATATTTTTCTCATGAACTCATTTTTTTCTTCCAATTAGGGAAAAATATTTTCCCTACAAAGAGGAGGAAATATATTTTTTAAAACTCTTTTTCAACATTCGTCACCTTATTTACCATCCCCATCAACCCCCACCCACCACCCACCCCATGCTCACCCTGTAACGACCCGACCGGTCATTTTACTTTTTAGATTTCCGTTCTCCTAATTACGACTCTCCGTATATGCTTTTACTATTTTATGACCTGTGGGGATGGTTGGTTTAGGTTTGGAAGGGTTCGAGTTCAAATCGGAACTCTTAGTTTCTTAATAGTAGCCTATAATGGTAAAGTTTGACTTGAGTCAACTTTTTGAGTAAATGACCTTGGAACCGAAATTTGACGATCCCAATAAGTTTGCATGATGATTTTGGACTCGGACGTGTGTTCGAATTGGGTTTCGGATGACCTGGAAGCGTTTTAGAGCTTAATATTGAAAGTTGGCGCATTGAAGGTTTTCCAAGAACTGTAAGTTTGGTTTGGAGTAGATCTTGGTATTATCAAGGTCCGTTTAGGATTTTAAGCTTGGGGATAGTTCCGTATGGTAAGTTTTGACTTGCATGCACAATTTGACGTCATTCCGAGTTGATTTGATAGGAATCGGACGTTCGGAATTGTTTCTAGAAACCCTTGAGTTTCATAATTTAATTCGTGTTTTTTGGCGTCCGATTCATGATTCTAAATGTTATTTTTGTGTTTCGATCACGCGAGCGAGTTCGTATGCTAGTTTTAGACTTGAGTGGACATTTGGTGTGGAGCCCCGAGGGCTCGGGTGAGTTTCGTGTGCGTTTGGAGAGGTGGAAGAACTTCAATTTTTCTGTTTTTTTTGCTGGTGCATCAGGTATCGCAAATGCGAGGCTTTGTTCGCATTTGCGAGGTGGACTTGACAATTGCAATGAAGCCAGGGAGAGGCAAGACTCGCATCTGCGAGCTTTTCTTTCGCATTTGCGAAGCTCTCGACCGCAAATGCAACCTTGGAAGAAATGATTAGACTTCACAATTGCGATGCTTTTGTCGCAATTTTGACCCTCGTAGTTGCAAACCAGATGTCGCAAATGTGACATCTGCGATTGGTGTAAGGGCTTTTATTATGGGACTTAGACCGTTTTTCTCATATTTTCATTTAGTGTTTCGAGATTTTGTGAGCACTTTAGAGGGGGATTCTCATCAACATCCTAAGGTATGTAACTCCCACCCATTTTCAAGTTAATTATGAAAATTTTAGGTAGATTAAACATGGAAAAATTGTGAAAACTTGTGAGATTTGTGAAACACCTAGGTTTCGATAAAAATGGGATTTGACCACGAAATTGGTTATGAAATTAAGTATATATATATGAGTTCGTGAGGCTATGGGTATTATTTATCTTAGAAAATTTCAGAATCCCGGCACGTGGGCCAGGGGACAAATTTTAAGAATCTTCCAATTTGGGTTGGGTTATGACTCTAGAAGCTAAATTATAGATTTTTGAGTATATATTGATTAAATTATATAACATTTGATTAGTTTCGGATTGTTTGGCATCAACTTGGGGCTTTTAGAGCGGATTAGTAGACCGTAAGTGAGCTTGGGAACGAGGTAAGTGTTGGTACCCGATTTTCCATCATATTTTAAAATATATACATATAGTACATATAGTACATATATACAAAAATAGTACATATGCATCATCATTTAGTTTATAAGCATATACAAGCGTTTTTCATATTTATTTTGTACAATTATTAAAGGCTTTAAATCAATTTATTTCTGTATTTTAATATATAAATATCCAATAATTAACCTACAAATTATTTTTATGATTATTTAATCATATAAACTTATCATTTATACCAATATGATGTTTTAAATATTTTCAGTGCATTTATCATAATTACATTTGCATTGTTGAGGGCCAAATTGCACATTTTGCAATAATAGACAATATGCATGTATAATTACCTTATTTATACAGAAAATGACTTTTTATATTTTTATAATATTAAGCAATTATTTTTAATCATATTAGTGCACAAATGATATTTTTGATTTTTATTAAATATTTTATTTATTAAACATTGGGTATTTAAAATCTGGCCCCAAATTTACTTTAATGTCGGACCAAAACTACCCAATCCCAACCCAATAACCTCTGAGCCCAACCCAAATAACCCCCACCCCAACCAATTAACCAACCCGACCCAGAACCCCCAACTAATCATGGTCGTTGATCTCCGAGATCAACGTCCCATATTACCCCGTCCCTTCTAATTAACCTAATACTCCCCTAACCCTAACCACTCTTCACCATCCACCGCCTTTGAATGCTCTCAAACCTCCCCCTTCTCTCTGCCCAAACCCTAGTCGTCTCCCTCCAAATTTCTCTCCTAATCCCACCGGACATGGGATTATACGGTTACATCTTGCCATATTCAACTCCCCCTTGGTACTGGACCCTTTCTCTATACCACTTGCCTAAACATGGCAAGCGGGTCTCATCAACTTCGAACCAAAGCTGGTTCAGTTCCTTGACCTTTTTCGTCTATGTTCATTCTTGTTATTTTATGGTATGAATCTCCGTGTATTTCTGTGACTCCTACTTACCCTAAAATTAGGGTTTCAGATTCTTTTAAATCTAACCAAATCTGGTTTGATTCTTTAATTTTAAAATTAATTTCTTTCTATGTTCATATTATTCTGTGCAGCATGTGATTTTTATCTTTTCTTTATTTTCGATTTCTACCGATTTGTGTACTTTACCTAAAATTAGGGTTTTGAAATTTTTTCTTTTCCTTACTAATTTCGATTGCTTTCCTTTCTAGTGTTTGACAGATGATTTTCCTTGTTTGGGTGTTTGATTTCTACTGCTATATAAACCCCTCTCCACTTTCATTTTGAGACAGTCCGGAATCATTAAGAAAAATTACTAAAAAAAATAAAAGTTGTGTGCTCTTTGCTCTTTAATAATCTTTTTCTGTATTTTGGTTCCTGGCCAGCTGAAAGCCAAGGCTTGAGATTCTGAGTTCTTATTCTTTTGTTGATATTCATAATACTGTGGACTTCCGTTCTTTCTTGTTTTCGCTTAACTGGTGAGTTACCAAACCTTTGTTAATTCATTTCTTCTTACCTGTCATTAGCATGTGTTTTCACTTCTGAAGATTGTTGTTCAATATGTTTCTGGGTTGTTCTCGTACGCAATTCTGACTGTCTTACTTCAATTCTAGGCCTTTCTAATCTAAAATACCATTACGCTTGTAGTTTGAGACATGTTTAGACCTGCTTTAAGTTGATTATTTTTTTTAAAGTCTGCCTAGCCTATGTGTTACTGATAGCTATCTCTTTACTATTTAAAATTTTAACATGCTCCCATACCCCCTTTCTATGGATTAGTCGACTAAGTATGAGTATGTAAGTATATAGCACAAGTTTGTTTATGAAATTGCTGTGATGACATGTAGCTTGTTTTGATCCTGTTTTCACCATGTCTTGACTTCCCTAGTAATTGCCTTTATCTTGTTAATTGATATGATTCCTTCTTGTGATACTAGCATTCTACATTTAGCATAATCTAAACTTTTTAGTATAAGTCTATGCACATCAATCCTGCAAACCTCTCTTGGTAACATATGTATTAAGTGTTGAATTTGTTCTTTTGAAACTTTGCTAAAGTATGTTCTTAAAACCCAAGCATGTTCTATTACCTTTTTTATGTGCTCAACTAGAATCTGTTTGTATCCCTCAGTGCTATCCCCTAACCTCTGTCTATTTCTTTACTACTTGGTCTCTTTGAGTTCTTATTCTTAGCCGGCTGAAAGCCAAGGCTACTTAGGTTCTGTCCTTTGACCTCCCTAGTGTGAGCACTGCTCAGGGTCCAATTGAGACCCTTGAAAACTCTGACACACTAGGATTTGGTCTCTAATCCCTCCTCTAAACTATTCTTGTTAACCACCCTAGTGTGAGCACTGCCCTGGGTTCTTGTAACCCTTGGGAACTCTGACACACTAGGGTCTTGGTTATATATGGTCAACTCTATCTTGTGCTCACTAGCTGAATCATTCAATTCCTGGTTGCTATATGTCTATGAGTGTGTAACTTGGAGACTGTTGTAAAGGCTAGGCCTGTCCAGGTGTATTTCGGGCCTGCTGTAGGCTCCCTATTGTTATTCTTCTATCTAATTCATGCTATTCATTCTGGGTTTGTCATAATTATTGTAATGACACTTTGGGGTATTAGTAAAATTAGGAAAAGAGATTTATCTTACACTTGCATTGAGAGGGGTAGAAATTCTGCCTATAGGTTCATCACTTAGCTCAAATATATTATTATGTTCAAACATGTTCCGCTGTCATGTGTTAGAGATCATGCCTATAGGTATTCTATTTTTCTCAAAATGTGTTACTTTTAAGTTTTTATAGAAATCATGCCTATAAGTATCCTATCTTGCTCAAATATGTGTTAGAAATCTTGCCTATAGTTTCTCTATTTGGTCCAAATGTGTTCTACTTTTATCTGTTAGAAACCATGCCTATAGGGTATTGAATGATTAATATCTCAATGTGCGCATAAGATTCTGTTTACATACGGCTTAATCTAAAAATTAGATGCCATGCCTATAGGATCTAAAAAAACCAGTTTTAATTATAGAAATCATGCCTATAGGGTCTAAATTAGTCTTGATTATTGTCCTGCTCGTTTCTTTTAACCATTATTAGAAATCATGCCTATAGGACTCGATTAAGCAATTCCGAACATATTCTTGTGATTACCATTGTTAGTTACTGCGCGAATCACCTAGAAATCATGCTTATAGGTTTAATCTCTTATGCTTATAATCAGTAGGCAACTATATAGGCTTTGGAAATTATATTAAAAGAAAGGCTTTTACACATGAAGCTGCCCGCTTATAAAATCCAGAATCACATAGAGATCCTGCCTATAGATTTCTGCTACCTTAACTTATTAAAGTCTACAACTGTCAATGTTTGTTAGTTTGCGTGCATTTGTTGCCTAAGTGCGGAGGTCAACTTGAGCCCTTGTTTGCCTATACATGAAAGTCCTAAATTTTTTGCTTGTCGCCTAATATTTTCTCTGAGCAACCTAATTTAAAGTTTAGAACCACCCTGAAATAGTGGTCCAAATGCTTCCTGGACTATAGGCATAGGACGGGTAGTGCACGCATAGAGTACGACTAGAATTGAGTAGTGTGCTTTAGGTAAACAACTTAAAGATAGTAATCGGATAGCAAGATATTATAGTCTATGCCCGCTGAATAATATGAGTAACACCCCATCTTGAGGGAGTTATGAAGTATTATTTATGTTGCACGGGGTGATCCTTTAGGCTAAGAAAACTTAGGACCCCCCACCTTTGTTTTAAAGTCAATCATTCTATTTTATTTGCCCAATTTTGTCTCTTTTTCTTGCTTAGACTAATTCATATAATTTGAGTTCGGCCTGGACCCACCATTATGGACCTCGAGGAGTGCCTAACACCTTCTCCTCAAGGTACTTTGAGCCCTTACCAGATCTTTGGTGCCGCAACTGGTTAAACCAGAGTTATCTGCAAATAGGTGCCCTTACGCACCTTAAATCCGTTAGGTGGTGACTCTCTCTTTTAACACCCCTTCCTTTAAAAGAAGTTGTCACGTGTCGAAGCCCGATTTCGCTAGAAAGAAAGGGGCGCGATAGCATGGCGACTCTGCTGGGGATATATTTTGGGCTCATACCATAGCGAACTTGGTCTATATGAATTAGTCTTCTTTGATGAATGTGTTTCCTTGTTCTTTATCGTTACATGAACATCCCACCCTCGTTTCCCTTTTATTGCTACATGCATATTATTTTCCATTTTTTTCCTTTATGTGAATTCATATTAATATGCAAATCATTGCCTAATTTGGTTATAATATGCGTTTTCCCTTTATTTTCCAGTTATGTTCACTTGCTCCGAATCATTTTTTTAAAATTTTGCTATATCATATCTTTCCCCATCCCTACCCTTTTGTTTTCTTTATTGCAATTCTTTCACATTGCACGAACTAACTTCTTCCTTGTTTTTCTTTCTTTTTTATGTCTTTACGCTCCATTTAATACTGCGTTTATTGTTTTCATCATGTAAAATACTTACAACGTGTTGTTTTATCTTTACATAAAGCATGCTCCACATCATATTCCACTCGTACGTAATTAAAATCATAGCGGCGTTTGATGAGTGTCCGCGCTCTTCCTAAATCACCCTTTTAAATTTGGAAAGGCTTATTTGCGGTAAAACTAGTCGATTAGCGTTGCAATCGACGGTTCCATGCTATCCCCTCTCAAGTTGTCTACTTGAGGGTACCGGTCTAGACTCTTCGAGATACCCTCACTTTTATATTAACTATGCATGCATCATGTCTAAACCTAGTATGGGTTAGAACGCTGTCTGCGTAATAACTCTTTAAGGCAAGCCTTGTCCAAAGCCCGTCGGGATTTTCTTAAATTCCAATGGGTACGATTATGATATGTGCATTATTTGGAAAAACGTGCCGATATGCTAATCATTAATGTGTAAATAGTCAAATTCGGAGGGGAAAGGGCTAACTTTATCTGTTTTGTAGAAATGAGGTACGAAGTTCCCAGGTTTAGCATGGTTCGAAGTATCCCACATTTATTTGTAGATTGGTGGGAAAATATTTCGCCAAGCGACAAAAACCATGTGAAAAGAGTTCTCGGGAATTTACCTTCTTTGCTAGACATTCAACTAAATAATGTACTAATTGAGGCCGCTGCTATGTTCTGGGATGAGAAGAGGGTTGTTTTCCATTTCGGTGACATAGAAATGACTCCCCTTCTAGAGGAAATAGAAGGCTTTGCTGGGCTTCCCTGGGACAGCCTTGGTCTATTGGTACCAGCAAATCCCACTTCTCGAGGTTTTCTGAAAATGATTGGTTTTAGAAGGAATGATGAGTTAGTCTGCCTGAAGAAGTCTTACATACCATTCGACTTCCTTTACGAGCGTTATGGGCACAGCAAGTCCTACCGTGTTTATCATGATGAATTTTATATCACCTATCTGGGTTGGACTCATCGCCGAGTGTTTGTGTTCATTATCTATTTTCTGGGGATGCTGGTATTCCCAATACAAGGAGAAAGGATTCACACTCGCTTAGCTATAGTTACTAAGAACCTAATGGAAGGAATTGAGGGACAGACTTACACTATTGTCCCAATGATCTTAGCGAAGATATACTGAGCCTTGGACCGTTGCAAGAAAGGATATAGGGATTTTGAGGGTTGCAATCTGTTACTTCAAATATGGCTATTGGAACATCTTAAAATGGGACAATACAGTCAAGAATTTCTGCGGCGACCATGGAATGACCACATAGGTTTTCACCATCCGAAAAGAATGACTTTTATCCCGGATAGGTTTGTAAAACCAGGAAACGATATGGGTTGGGTACACTTCTTTAGCAATTTGACTGACGACAAGGTCCATTGGATGTTCGAGTGGTTCCCTACTAGCGAATTCATCATCAGGTCAAGAGATGTTCTTCATCTAGTGCAAATCGGATTAAGGGTTATCTATTCTTATGCTCCTATCAGAGTCATGAGGCAAGCTGGGAGAAAACAGGTTATACCATGAGTTTCCAAAATGGTTCATTACAAAGAAGATTTTCAAGGGAATGTCATTCCATTCTTCGAGGCACAGCACATGTGGCATCAAAAGATTATTGTGAAGAAAGATACCATCGAGCCAGACAGGTATCATGCCGGCCATGTGTACTTCTACACATCATGGTTGGTCGATGACATAGTAGGAGAGGTCAAGCCAGGGGTTGATTTGAGGAATAGGGTCATAGAGGACGATGCTGAAGCGCAAGTCAAATACAGGAGGTTGCGCAAAAGGGTCTTTGAATCTGAGGTCGGGCATTTGGAAAAACATAAAGTGGACATGGAAGCAATCAATGAATGGAGGGGAATCGCTACTAAATCAACAGAAAGGTTGGAGTATTTGGAGCAGGGTCTGATGGAGCAGGGGTGATGTTTTTCAGATTCGTTTTAGAATTTAATTGTAGTAAGGCAAATGCCACTAATGACTCTTTATAATTATTTTTGTTTTAATAGAGATTTGGTCTATTTATCATATTAATGAAATGATGCAGTTATCGGCATTGAGTTTTCTCCAAAGCTATATGTCGCTAGGCCTACCTCGGGCACGATGAGGTCCCCAAATTAGGACGCGAATTCCGCAATACGTGTTTAAATATCGTAAATATACTTTTAATACTCTTTATTGACTTGTTTACCTTTTGTTTTTCTATTTTTCTTTGTTTATTCCCATCTCCTAAGGTCGGTTTGTGCATACTGGAATCATCGGCATATCATACCAGATCTAGAGGTCCTATTCCTCCTCCTCCTCCAAGCGATCCTAAGAAAAAAGGAAAGGCTAAGATGGATGATCTGAGCGGTATCAGGAAAGACAATGCTACACATGCAGAGAATGTTCAAACTTTGGATGGTCGGGGTAGTCCGGCATAGAACGACTTGGTTTTGCGATTAGAGCAAAAGATACTGGAGTTACAAGGGGAACTTGAGCAGGTCCGTAACCTGGCAAACCTTTCCCTTACCCTGAATGTTCCCGACATCAACAAACAAAATGCCCACAACTCAACACCTCCTCAAAACACACAAAACCAGCACTCGCAAAATCCCCCTGCACCTCATCAATACGCCACACCTCCCCAAAATCCTAATCCTCCACCAACACCAACCCCTCCACATAATCATCATCCGACCCAGTACCCACAAACTACCATATACCACACTCCTTAGAATGCACCACAGCCTACTCCTGACCCGCAAAACTCAACCAATGACCACCATTACGCCCAGATTCCCGGAGTCCACCAAAGCAATCCCATATATGTGGAAACCTTACCCCATACCCCACAACAGACCCTATACATACCCGAATCCGTCGAGAAGGACCTGCTCATCCAGAACATGGCAGAGGAACTCAAGAAACTTACCGGTAGGGTTCAAAATGTCGAAGGGGGCAAAGGCGTTGAGGGTTTGAATTATGAATATTTGTGTATTCATCCGGACGTAGAACTGCTAGAGGGTTATAAACCTCCCAAGTTCGAAATGTTTGACGGAACTGGTGATCCAAAGGTGCACTTGAGAACGTATTGTGACAAGCTTGTAGGAGTTGGAAGGGATGAAAGAATCCACAGGAAGTTGTTCATGTGAAGCCTCACTGGAGATGCCCTGTCTTAGTACATCAGTCAGAACCCAAAGAAATGGGTTAATTGGGTAAGCATGGCATCAGATTTCATGGATCAGTTCAGGTTTAGCACAGAAAACGCACCAGACATTTTCTACATTCCAAATCCCAAGAAGAAGCCAACAGAAACTTTCCATGAGTATGCAACTCGGTGGATGTCTGAAGCTTCAAAAGTGAGGCCAGTGCTCAAGAACCGCAATACTACGAAATATTGATAGATATTGAAATTCATTAATTTTCTAATATCATCAAGTTGGGAGAGAGAATAGAAGAAGGGATCAAAAGTGCAATGGTGACAAAGAAGGTATGTCCAAGAAGAAAGAAGTATGTGCAGTAATGGTAGCCCAAGGTCCGAAGTCTCCTCTCAGATACCAAACATCTCCACCCACATATCAGCCTTCACCTCCCAAATACCGACAACCTGCCACCACTTACCATACCTATAACACCCAACCCGCATACTACCACTCACCACTAGCCCGCCAAAACTACCAAAAACCTAGACCAAATTTCGACCGCAGACCACCTAGACAATACACCCCAATTGCTGAACCTATAGAACAACTGTACGAGAGACTGAAGGTTGCCAGTTATATGACTCCCATTCCTGCTGTCGCCATGGAAACTTCCTCTCAATAGATCAATCCAAATAAGACATGTGCCTATCACTCAGGCATGAAAAGTCATACTATTGATGAGTGTCGTACTTTGAAGGATAAGATTCAGACATTAATTGACACCAAAGTCATACATGCAAAGAAGGCTGCACCCAATATCCGTAACAATCCTCTCCCGGATCACAGGGGCGGAGGGGTAAACATGATAGAGAACGATGAAGAATGGGACTTAGAGTGGTCAATTGGACTCATTAGAGATGGGGATAATCCTGAAACATCTCCAGTCACTCTTACACCTATCATGGTACAAACTCAGGCACCAATTGAAGTTGAGGTAGCTGCACCAACTCTGTTTGAGGTTAAAGTAACAACACCCTTCACTGTGATGGTAACACCTACACTGTCTTATAAGTCTAATGCTATACCATGGAATTATGTTGCAGAAGCAAGAAGTAAAGGAAAGGGGAAAATGGAAAAACCTGGTGCAGCACAAGGTATGATCAAAACTGGTAGGGTTTACACGCCCGAGCATTTGGGGGGAACAAGTAAAGAAGCCTCTTCCATCATTGAAACCGGCATGGATGATCTTTAGAGAAAGGTGCAAGCTAGGGAGTATTCTGTGGTTGATCATTTGAACAAAACCCCTGCTCAGATATCCACTCTATCAATACTGTAGAATTCTGAGGCACACAGGAATGCGTTGATAAAAGTGTTCAATGAGGCTTATGTACCCAACAACATTACCAGTGGAGATATGGCCAATACGATAGGACAAGTGTTGGAAAGCCACAAGATCACTTTTCATGAAGACGAGCTA
>AWOL01S0013242.1:4279-20085 GCA_000715115.1 Nicotiana otophora | reverse complement strand
AGACTCAGAGGAAGTTTGATGCAGTTTGGGTGATTTTGGATAGATTGACCAAGTCGGCTCATTTCATTCCTGTGGTTACTACTTACTCTTTGGAGCAACTGGCTCAAGTTTACATTCGCGAGATTGTCAGACTTCATGGCGTACCGTTATCTATCATCTCTAACTGGGGTACGCAATTTACATCACGATTTTGGAGAGCCGTACAACATGAGTTGGGTACTCGTATGGAGTTGAGTACAACATTTCACCTTCAGACAGACGGACAGTCCGAGCGCATTATTCGGATATTGGAGGATATGTTTCGTGCGTGTGTGATTGATTTTGGAGGTGCTTGGGATCAGTTCTTGCCACTTGCGGACTTTTCCTACAATAACAGTTATCCGTCGAGCATTCAGATGGCACCGTATGAGGCTTTGTATGGTAGATGGTACCGGTCTCCAGTGGGTTGGTTTGAGCTGGGCGAGGCTAGGCTATTTGGTATTGACTTCGTACAACTCAGTCTAGGCAAAAGAGTTATGCGGATTGGAAGGTTAGCGATGTTGCATTCATGGTTGGGGGTCGGGTTTTGCTCCGGGTTTCACCCATGAAGGGTGTTATGAGGTTCGGAAAAAAGGGCAAGTTGAGCCCTAGGTATATCAGGCCTTTTGAGATTCTTGAGAGGCTTGGAGATGTGGCTTACAGACTTGCACTACCACCTAGTCTCTCTATAGTGCATCCAATATTCCATGTTTCCATGCTCCGGAAGTATCACGGCGATCTGTCTCATGTGTTAGACTTCAGCTCACTCTAGTTGGACAGGGATCTATCTTATGTTGAGTAGCATGTGGCCATTTTGGACAGGCACGTTCGAAAGTTGAGGTCAAAGAACATCGCTTCTGTGAAGGTTCAGTGGAGGAGTTATCCGGTCGAGGAGGCAACTTGGGACACCGAGCATGATATGCGTAACCGTTATCCTCATCTTTTCACAACTTAAGGTATGTATGTATACTCGATCGAGGACGAACGTTTGTTTTAAAAAGGGGAGGATGTAATGACTCGGCCGGTTGTTTTGGGAGTATTAGCTCCAAACCCCTATTTATTGCTCCCTCTATTTCATTTTATGGTTACGTAACTTTCCAGGAGGATTTGTTTTTGGTTTCGGAGTGAAATAGGATACATAGTCCCTAAAATAGAAGTTTAAGTCGTAGGAATTGACCGTAGTTTGAATTGTGTGAAGACGACTCCAGAATTGAGTTTTGACGGTTCCAATAGCTTCGTGGGGTGATTTTAGTCTTAGGAGCGTGTTCGGGTGTTGAATTGGAGGCCCGTAAGTCATTTGAGCATCAATTGGCGAAAGTTGGAAAACGGGATAATTTTTGGGAAGTTTGACCGGGAGTGGACTTTTTGATATCGGGGTCGGATTCCGATTTTGGAAGTTGGAGTAGGTCCGTAATGTCAATTATGACTTGTGTGCAAAGTTTGAGGCCAATCAGACTTGATTTGATAGGTTTCAGCGTCGTATGTTGAAGTTTGAAGTTCTAAAGTTCATTAGGCTTGAACTTTATCAAAAAGAAAGTTCATTAGGCTTGAATCGATGCGCAATTCATATTTTTAGCATTGTTTGATGTGATCTAAAGGCTCGACTAATTCCGTACGATGTTCTAAGACTCGTTGGTAAGTTTAGTTGAGGTCCCTGGGGCATTGAGTGGATTCCGGATGGTTAACAGGTCAAATTTGGACTTGTGAGAATGGATGAAGGCACCAACTCTGGTGTAATCGCACTTGCGCAAGATTGATCGCAGGTGCGAGCCCGCAGTAGCGGTACGTTGGTCGCAGAAGCGGCTGGAGCAGTGTGGGCAGAGGTCTCATATGCAAGGGAAGTTCCGCATATACAAGATCGTAGATGCAAAGGAGGCAGCGCAGAAGCGGAAGGGACCTGGCATGGGGGTTCCACAAAAGCGGCCTTAGTCTCGCAGAAGCGAGTCCACAGAAGCAGATTTAGGACCGCAGAAGTGGAAGTTCCGCAGATGCGGAAGAGTTGACCGCAGGAGCGTGTGAACCGCAGATGTGGGTATGTTGTCGCTTCTGCGACACCACAGATGCGGCTAAGTATCCGCAGAAGCAAAAATGCTGGACAGAAGACTTAAATGCAAGGGTTCGTGATTTTTACTCATTTTAAACATTTTGAGCTTGGGTCTTTGCGATTTTTTAGAGCATTTTCGATCCGACGCCAAAACCTACNTCTAAAGGCTCGACTAAGTCCGTATGATGTTCTAAGACTCGTTGGTAAGTTTAGTTGAGGTCCCTGGGGCATCGAGTGGATTCCGGATGGTTAACAGGTCAAATTTGGACTTGTGAGAATGGATGAAAGCACCAGCTCCGGTGTAATCGCACTTGCGCAAGATTGACCGCAGGTGCGAGCCCGCAGTAGCGGTACGTTGATCACAGAAGCGGCTGGAGCAGTGTGGGCAGAGGTCGCATATGCGAGGGAAGTTCCGCATATGCAAGATCGTAGATGCAAAGGAGGCAGCGCAGAAGCGGAAGGGACCTGGCATGGGGGTTCTGCAGAAGCGGCCTTCGCCTCGCAGAAGCGAGTCCACAGAAGTAGATTTAGGACCGCAGAAGTGGAAGTTCCGCAGATGCGGAAGAGTTGACCGCATGAGCGTGTGAACCGCAGATATGGGTATGTTGTCGCTTCTGCGACACCACAGATGCGGCTAAGTATCCGCAGAAGCGAAAATGCTGGACAGAACATTTAAATGCAAAGGTTCGTGATTTGTACTCATTTTAAACATTTTGAGCTTAGGTCTTTGCGATGTTTTAGAGCATTTTCGATTCGATGCCAAAACCTATCAAATCAAGTCTGATTGACCTCAAATTTTGCACACAAGTCATAATTGACATTACGGACCTACTCTAACTTTCGGATTCGGAATCCGACCCCGATATCAAAAAGTCCACTCCCTGTCAAACTTCCCAAAAATCATCCCATTTTCCAACTTTTGCCAATTGGCGCTCAAATGACCTACGGGCCTCCAATGCAACACCCGAACACTCTCCTACGACCAAAATCACCTCACAGAGCTATTGAAACCATCAAAACTCAATTCCAGAGTCATCTTTATACAATTCAAACTACGGTCGATTCCTACGACTTAAACTTCTATTTTAGGGACTATGTGTCCCATTTCACTCCGAAACTAAAAACAAATGATTATGACAAGTTACGTAACCACAAAATAAAATAGAGGGAGAAATAAATAGGGGTTCAGGGCTAATACTCTCAAAACGACCGGCCGGGTCGTTACAGAAGGAGTTGAAGGAACAACTTGAGGTGCCGCTAGCAAAGAGATTTGTCAGACCGAGTGTATCTCCTTGGGGTGCACCGGTGTTATTCGTGAAAAAGAAAGATGGGACTATGCGGATGTGCATCGATTATCGCTAGTTGAACAATGTTACCATTAAGGACAAGTACCAGTTGCTGTGTATTGATGATTTATTTGACCAGTTGCAGGGTGCCAGGAGCTCTCCAAAATTGACTTGAGATCGGGGTACCACTAATTGAGGATTTGTGATTCGGATGTTCCGAAGACGGCTTTCTGGACTAGGTATGGCCACTACGAGTTTCTAGTGATGTCCTTCGAGTTGACTAATGCCCCTGCGACATTTTATGGATTTGATGAACCGGGTGTTCAGGCCATATATTGACTTATTTTTCATTGTCTTCATTGATGACATTTTGATCTACTCGCGTAGCATGGAGAAGCAAGAGCAGTATTTGAGAGTGGTGCTTCAGACCTTACGGGAACATAAGCTATATGCTAAGTTCTCCAAGTGTGAGTTTTGGTTGGATTTCGTAGCATTCTTGGGGCATGTTGTATCAGGCGAGGGTATTAAGGTAGATCCCAAGAAGATCAAGAAAGTTCAAAGTTGGCCTCGTCGTACCACAGTGACCGAGATCAAGAGCTTCTTGGGTTAACATGTTATTATTGTTGGTTTGTGGAGGGCTTCTCATCTATTGCAGCACCTCTGACTAGATTGACCTAGAAGGGTGCTCTGTTCCTATGGTCTGATGATTGCGAGGCGAGCTTTCAGAAACTCAAGACCGCATTGACTTCAGCATTGTTATTAGTGTTGTCTTTCGGTTCAGGGATGTATACTGTGTATTGTGACGCTTCACGCGTTGGTTTGGGTTGTGTATTGATGCAGGAAGGGCGAGTTATTGCATATGCCTCACATTAGCTGAAGCCCGACGAGAAGAATTACCTTGTACATGATTTGGAGTTGGCCACAATAGTTCATGCTCTTAAGATCTGGAGGCATTATCTTTACGGGGTATCCTGTGAGGTTTACACCGATCATCATAGCTTGCAGCATTTGTTCAAGCAGAAGGATCTCAATTTGAGGCAGCTTAGGTGGCTTGAGTTGCTAAAAGATTATGATATTACCATCCTTTATCATCAGAGCAAAGCGAATGTGGTTGCGGATGCCTTGAGCAGAAAGGCGGAGAGTATGGGCAGTTTGGCATTCATTTCAGCAAAGGAGAGGCCATTAGCTTTGGACATTTAGTCCTTGGCTAAAAAACTTGTGAGGTTGGATATTTCAGAGCCCAGCAGAGTTCTTGCATGCATCGTCGCCCAGTCTTCACTATTCGAGCAGATCAAGGCTCACCAGTACGATGATCCACACTTAATAGTTCTCAGAGAGACGGTACTACAGGGTGGTACCAAGGAGGTTACTATCGGTGAGGATGGTATTCTGTGACTCCAGGGTCATCTATGTGTCCCTAATATTGATGGATTGAGGGAAACGATTATAGAGGAGGCACACAGTTCTCGGTATTCTATTCATCCAGTTGCTACGAAGATGTATCACGGCCTGAGGTAGCATTATTGGTGGCGGCGGATAAAGAGGGACATAGTTGAGTACATAGCGAGGTTCCTTAATTGCCAGTAGGTTAAGTATGGGCATCAAAGGCCAAGTGGCCTACTCAAGCAGATGGTCATACCTGAGTGGAAATGGGATCACATTTCTATGGATTTTGTAGTTGGGTTGCCGCGGACCTTGTGGAAGTTTGATGTAGTTTGGGTCATAGTCGATAGGTTGACCAAGTCAGCATACTTCATTCTGATGGTGACCACGTATTCTTCAGAGAGTTTGGCCTAGATTTACATTCAAGAGATTGTTCGGTTGCATGGTGTGCCTGTCTCTATTATATCTGATAGAGGCCCTCAGTTTACTTTGCATTTATGGAGGGCAGTACAGAGTGAGTTGGGGACCCGGGTAGAGCTCAGGACAACCTTTCATCCATAGACCAACGGGTAGTCAGAGTGGACGGTTCAGATCTTGGAGGATATGCTAAGGGAATGTGTGATTGATTTCGGAGGGCAATGGGATCGATTCTTTCCTTTGGCCGAGTTCGCATACAATAACAGTTATCACTCCAGCAACGAGATGGCTCCATTTGAAGCTTTATATGGTCGGCGATGTTGTTCGCCCATCGGATGGTTTGAGCCCGACGAGGCTAAGCTATATGGTACTAATTTGGTGAAGGATGTTTTGGAAAAGGTAAAGTTTATTCAAGAGGGACTTCACACAGCACAGTCCAGACAGAAGAGTTTCGCGGATAAGAAGGCGCGTGATTTATCATTTATGGTGGGCGAGAAGTTTCTCTTGAAAGTCTTGCCGATGAAGTGAATCATGAGGTTTGGGAAGATGGGAAAGTTGAGTCCAAGGTTTATAGGTCCATTTGAGGTGTTGAGACGAGTTGGGGAGGTTGCTTATGATCCTGCTTTGCCTCCCAGTCTATCGGGAGTTCATCCATTCTTCCATATGTCTATGCTCCACAAGTATCATGCCGACAGGTCGCATGTGTTAGACAACAACATGGTTCAGTTAGATGAGAGCCTGGGTTATGAGGTGAAGCCAATTGCCATTGTTGAAAGGCAGGTTTGCCAGTTGAGGCCCAAGAAGATTTCTACGGTAAAAGTTTAATGGAGGGGATAACCAGTCGAGAAGGCAACTTGGGAGACCGAGGAGGACATGCGGAGCAGATACCCATACTTATTCGGCACTGATTGTACGATTCTAGACATGTTCGAGGACGAATATTTGTTTAAGAGGTGGAGAATGTAACGACCCAACCAGTCGTTTTGCTTTCTAGATCCCTGGTCCTCTAAGTAAGACCCCATATGTACTTTTACTGTTTTATGACTTGCGGGGATGGTTAGTTCGGGTTTGGAAGGGTTCGGGTTAAAATCAGAACACTTAGTTCTTTAATATTGACTTTAAAAGGTTAAGTTTGACTTGGGTCAATATTTCTAGTAAACGATCTCGGAATCAGGATTTAACAGTCCCAATAGGTTTGTATGATAATTTTTGGACTTGGGCATGTGTTCGGATCGGGTGTTGGATGACCCGGGAGCGTTTCAGCGCCTAAAGTTGAAATTTGGCTTATTGAATGTTTTGAAGTTCTTTAACTTTGGCTTGGCGTAGATTTTGGTGTTATCGAGGTTTGTTTAGGATTCTGAGCTCGGGAATAGTTCCGTATGGTGATTTAAGACTTGCACACGAAATTTGGTGTCATTGTGAGTAGTTTAAGTATGATTCGGCGCGTTCGGAGCAAGTTGGAAAAACTTGAAGTTCATAAGTTGATTCGATTTGGTTTGGAGAATGATTCTTGGTTTTGATATTATTTTTCGTATTTCACGAGATCGAGCAGGTCCGTTTTATGATTTCTAACTCATTGGTATGTTTGGACGAGGCCTCGAGAGCCTCGGATGCCATTCGGACGATATACAAAACTTGTTCGGACTTGGAAGGAGTTGCTGAAGCAGCAGGGCTTATGGTGTGTTCTCACCTGCGAAATATTGGCCGCAGGTGCGGCAACGCAGAAGCGGCTCTTTGGCCGCAGGTGCGCATTTTGGGCTGTCTCGGCTGGTGCGGACATGGGGGCATAGCTGCGCGACCGCAAAAACAGTTAGTGGTCTGCAGAAACGGGCAAGGTCGCAGGTGCGGCACGTACGCCGCAGGCGCGGGCTCGCAGCTATGCCCTCATTTTCCGCAGATGCGGAGCTGAGGAAGAGCCGCATCTGCGATGCATTTTCCGCAGATGCGGAGTCGCAGAAGCAGCCATTTCTCCGCAGAAGCGGAAGTCGCTGGGCAGTGAGGTCCATTTAATACGGGACTTAGGCCATTTTTGGTTCATTTATTTCACTTCTTGGGAGATTTTGGAGCTTCTTACAGAGGGATTTCCACCTAGCTATTGAAGGTAAGTAATTCCTACCCAATATAAGTTAAATACATAGATTATGGTTTGATTTTAACAAGTAAAATTGTGAAAAATATGTGTTTACATGAAAAACTTAGGTTTTGATAAAAATAGGATTTAACCACGAAAATGATTGCGGAATTGGGTGAAAAATATATGTTTGAGTTCGTGAGGTTATGGGTAACAATTGTTTTCAAAAAGTTTCGGAATCCGGGTACGTGGGCCTGGTGGTGAATTTTAAGAATCTTTCAATTTGGGTTGGGTAATTACTCTAATAGCTAAATTATTAACTTTTGAGCGTATATTGATTATTTTATATAACATTTGGCTAGTTGCGGATTGTTTGGCACCAAGTGGGGTCTTTAGAGTGAATTTGTGACCGGAAAGTGAGCTTTGAGACGAGGTAAGTATCATGCCTAACCTCGTAAGAGGGAATTTATCCCATAGGTAATTTAAATTATTATTTGTTTCTAATTGTGGGGGCTACGTACACATAAGGTGACAAGAGTCCGTGCGTAGCTACTAATTATGCTTATGTCCGGATAGTTTAGGACCCAAAATCATGAAATATTTGTAATATTTGCACCCTACTTATAAATTAAAGTGCCTAAATTATATTGGAACTTGATAGAGGAATTGTAAAAGACCGAATTTTACTTACCTGAGTTTTGCCGGGTTACTTGACCGTTAATAGAAATTATGCTTCTTTGTGTATTAGCCTTGTAATAACTTTTAAATCGGATGTTCATAAAGTATCCTCTCTTCTTGTGGAGCGGGCCGAATGCCTTGGCAGTAGATATATGCATCCATGGTTCGTGCCACTCAACCCTCGGTAGTGTACACATTATTCTGGATCGGGCCGTACGACCTCGGCATAAATCGTGTGTAATAATACTCGGAGCCTAATAATACTTGATATTATTTTATGGCTTGAGAGGTTGTAACTATTAATGACAGAATTTGACTTGGAATTTATGTTTAGTGAAAGAATTATGTATTTACTGCTTGTTGTTGAGTTACTATTATTGTCCATATAACCCATGCTTATTTAGAATTTCTGTATTTTATTGTTAGCCTATAGTAAGTGTCGAAGTCGACCCCTCGTCACTACTTGTTTATGTACTCACGCTACACTTCTGCACTAATCGTTCAAGATCTGAGGCAGATGCATTTGGCGGTCATATCGGCGCGTACCCCCGTTACCCCGAGGCCTAGTGGTGAGCTGCTTCCTGAGAGGTTCTGCAGCACCTAGAGTCTCTCTTTTGTATCTATTTTCTGTCTACTTTATTTCAAACAGTAGTTACAGTTTTGTATATTGTACTAGTTGCTCAAACACTTGTGACACCAAGTCTAGGAACACATACTAGTAGACTTTATGGTTTTGGAGTATTTATGTCACTATATTTGCCCTCTCAATTGCCTCGTTTTATTTTATTAAATTTTCTACTCCTTAATCTCTTAATAAATAGAATTTTATTACTTGGAAACTTATTAAAAGAGTAATTACATGGTCAGTTCACCGTTGTCTTGCCTAGCGGCGACGTTAGGTGCCATCACGACCTATAGGAGAAATTGGGTCTTGACACTGCGGCCTCAATCCGGCATCTACCGGCTCGCTCTTGCGCAACGAGGTTCGCTTCTGCGAACTACCCTTTCCAGTTCACCCCCCGCTTCTGCGAAGCCACACGCGTATCTGCGGGCTCGCAGATGCTGCAATTCCCTCGCACCTACGACCCATCTGTTGTTCACCTCTAATTGTTGATCTGTTATTTTCTGAAGTTTCTCGTTGTTTAAATTTTCAGTCATTTTAAATATTATTATATCTTCTGCCTTACTTTTCTTTTAAACCAGTGGAGCCCTGACCTGACCTCGTCACTACTCTATCGAGATTAGACTTGGTACTTACTGGGTACCGTTGTGGTGTACTCATACTACACTCTGCATATCTTTTTGTGTAGATCTAGGTTCTTCCTACCAGGCTAGATACTAGTGAGCTGAACTGTACGTGGAGACTTTTAGGTATATCTGCCGAGTCCCCCTCTATCCTTATTATGTTGTTTCCCTTATTCTCTTTAGACTGTGATGTATAGAGACACCTACTACTTTCTTTTAGAAGCTTGTGACTTATTTCTATCGGGTTTTGGGAGTTGTAATTATTTAACTCGCAGTTTCTATTTATATATCATGTGTTGATATTGAAGTTAAGCTTTAGTTTATGTTATTCCACAAATTTGTTAGGCTCATCTAGTCTTAGAGACTAGGTGCCATCACGACATCCTACGAAGGGGTCGCGACACCTTTAACTCTTTCAGATCCATGCGGTATGGTGGGATAGTGATAGGCTGGTACTTGGAGCCAAATCAATACAGAAATCGATATCACGATCCAGTGGCATGCTTGGTAGATCAGAAGGAAACACATTGGAGAACTCCTGGACCACAAGCAGTGAATCAATCACCGGAGTCTCTATAGTAGTATCCCGAACGTAATCTAGATAAGCCAAACAACCCTTCTCGACCATGTGTCGCGCCTTCAGAAAAAAATAACCTGACTAGATGCACCGACAGACGAATCCTTCCACTTCAATCTAGGAAGCTTTGGCATTGCCAAGGTAACAGTCTTGGCATAACAATCAAGAATGGCGTGATATGGGGACAAACAATCCATGCCCAGGATGACCTCAAAGTTGGTCATATCCATAAAAAGTCACGATACAGGACCGATAGCCCTGATCCACAACAACAGAATCACCCACTGGAGTGGACACATAAACATGAGTACCCAAAGACTCGTGAGGAACACCAAAGAAATAAGAAAACAGAGATGAATCATACGAATATATAGACCCTAGATCAAATAGTACCAAAGCGTCCCTACCACATATAGAAATAATATTTGTGATCACGACATCTGAGGCTACTGTATCTCGCCTGGCTTGAAAGGCATAGAATCTGGCTGGAGCGCCACCTGGCTAGCCTCTACCTCTAGAACGACCCCTACCCACTGGGCCTCCTCATGTCGGCTAATATATATCGCATTATTAAATATCATAAACATTAATTTTGATTTGAACTCCAAATCTAGTGTTTAACATAAAAATAGATTTTTCGGTCAAAATTAATATGTAATGACCCAGTCGGTCATTTTGAGTGTTGTAGCCTCGTTCCCCCATTTACTTCTTATTTTATGCTCAATTGTCATTATGCGACTTGTCAGGGTAGTTGGTTCGGTTCCGAGGATGTTTCAAAAAGAGCTGAGACACTTAGTCTCAAGGTTGGAAGCTTAAGTTGAAAAGGCTGACCGGATGTCGACTTATATGTAAATGGCTCCGAGATGGAGTTTTGATGGTTCCGATAGCTTCGTTGGGTGATTTCAGTCTTAGGAGTGTGTTCGGATAGTGTTTTGAAGGTCTGTGGTTGATTTAGGCTTGAAATGGCGAATCGAAAATTTGAAGTTGTGGAAATTGAGAAGTTTGACCAAGAGTTGACTTTTTTGTTACCAAATTCAGATTTTGCTCTAGGAGTTGGAGTAGGTCTGTTGTGTCATTTGTGACTTGTGTGAAAAAATTGAGGTCAAACGGACTTGATTTGATAGGTTTCGGCATCGATTATAGAAGTCGGAATTTTTGAGTTTTCATTAGTCTTGAATTGAGGTGCGATTCGTGTTTTGATGTTGCNGATGATTTTGGGTTGAATTGGCAAAAGTTGGAAAAATAAAAGTTTGGAGAGTTGAAAAGTTTGACTGAGAGTTGACTTTGTGGTTATTGGACTCATATTTTGGTTCCGGAAGTTGGAATAGGTATGTTGTGTCATTTATGACTTGTGTGCAAAATTTGAGGTCAATCAGAGTTGATTTGATAAGTTTTGACATCGATTGTATAAGTTAGAATTCATTAGTTTTTATTAGGCTTGAATTGGGGTGCGATTCGTACTTTTGATGTTGCTTGATGTGATTTGAGGCCTCGACTAAGTTCGTATCGTATTTTAGGACTTGTTGGTATGTTTGGTTAAGGTCCCGGGGGGCTCAGGTGGAGTTCGAATGGTTAACGTATCAAAGTTTGGAATTGAAAACTATTTGAAGTGCACCAGGTCTAGTGCGATCGCACCTGCAGAGTTTTGATCATAGGTGCATGGCCACAGAAGCGAAGGATAGGTCATAGATGCGGTTTGGGCTAAGCTAGGCAGTGGTCGCAATTGCGAGGGTTTGTCTACACCTGCGTGGTAGCAGATGCGGGGATGGTGTCGCAGAAGCGAGGTTGACTGGGCTGCTGATGGGTCTCATATGCGAGGGAATTTCCGTATCTACGAGCCCGCAGACATGCGTGTGGCTCCGCAGAAGCGGAGGGTGAACTGAAAAGTTTAGTTCGCAGAAGTGAACCGCGTTGTGCAGGAGCGAGCCCGCAGATGCGGGATTTGGGCCGCAGAAGTGATGGAGCGGAATTTAAGTGAGTTCTGCATATGCCGAGATTGACCGCAAAAGCGAAGAAAGGGTCGCAGATGCAAAAAGCACTGGGTTGAATATAGGTCGAAGGGTTTTTGTGATTTTCATTATTTTGGACATTTAAAACTCGAAATAAGGCGATGTTTTAGAGGGATTTCGAGGGGTTTCTTGAGGTAAGTCACTTGTGATCATTTTTATTCAATAATATTGTTTCCCCATTGAATTTCCCACCTAGTTTGTGTGTTTTTAGGTGGAATTTTAGGAGATTGTGGCTAGGGATTTGGAGAGTTAAATTTAGGGATTTGAGTGGTGATTTGGTATCAGAATTTGGTAAATTTGGTACGGTTGGAATTGTGATTGAATGGGCTTTCAAATTTTGTGACTTTTTTCAGATTCCGAGACGTGGGCCCGTGGATCGACTTTTAGGTTGACTTTTTGACTTTTGATTAAGAACTTAGTATTTTTGTATGGAATTGATTCCTTTAGATCGTGTTGATTGTATCGAATTGTTTGTGGCTAGATTCGAGGCATTCAAAGGCCGATTCGCGAGGCAAGGGCTTGTTGGAGTAGAGTTTTACACGGTTCAAGGTAAGTAACACTTCTAAACTTGGTTCTGAGGGAATAAAACATCCAATTACGTGCTATGCGATTGGTGTTGAGGTGACGCATATTCTAGGTGACGGGCATGTGGGCGTGTACCATAGTAATTGTGATTTAGTCGATTACATCAAACTGTGTAGCTATCTTATCTAAACATCATTATTGTACTCTATGTCTTAGAGCACTTGAGCTGTGATTTATGCTAGAAATCATGTCTAGGCTATACGCTGGTACTATTGGGACCCACAGTGGTCGTTCCTTACTATTAAGTTATTTGCTTAATTGCGGTTTTGTATTCAGTCGCATTCATCATTGCATATCATATCTCAGTCTCTGTTATCGTATATTGTCACATCATGTATCATTGATTTGGGTTGCTTAGCATAAGTGTTGTGAGCCCGAGAGACTGAAGAGATTGATGACTAAGTGAGGCCGAGGGCCTGTTTATGCGTGATATTTATGGGATCGGGCTGCACGCCGCAACAAGGCTTATTAATTCATGCCAGTACTTGGCTTATTATAGAGCTTATACTGGATTTGCCCCTCCGGAGTCTGCACACCCACAGTTAGCGCAGTTGCTATTGATTCATTTGCATCGGGTTGAATCTGCCCTGGATTTATTTGCATTTGGGCTGGATCTGCCTTGTACAATGCTGAGTGATTGAGTGTGATGAGTGAGAATTGAGACAATCAGGTTGAGTACTCCGAGAGTGTGAGTACGTGAGGCTTTTATTGTGTTGCATCGCATACGATATGCATATTGGCATGTAGATATAGAGATGTTATTTTCCTCATATCATTAAGAATTGACATATTTTATATGTTCTGAGTTTGATTGTTAAACCTGGCAGCATGCCTAAATTCTTGTACCGTTACCTACAGATTATGAATTTTTGAGATATTACTGTCATATTTTCCTTATGTTTTTGTACTGTTAATTCCGTATGTAGGTTGTAATGTTCGAGCCCGTCAGTACCTTCAGTCCAAAGGTTAGATTTGTTACTTATTGAGATGGTTGTACTCACGCTATACCTTGCACTATGTGTGCAAATCCATGTGTTTTCAGACACGGTGGTTGCTGATTCTCAGAGTTTTCAGTCATTCGGAGATTTTCGAAGTAGCTGCCCGTGTGTCCGCAGACCTTGACTCTCTACCCCTATCCCTCAGTTGTGCTTTATTTAGTTTCTGCTTTCGTAGACAGTGCATCAAACTTTATTTTTGTATAGTTGCTCATGTACTCAGTGACACCCTAGTTTTGGTATGTTTGAGTTGTCGGCTTGCCTAGTATCACGATGGGCATCATCACGACAGGTTGAATATCGGGTCATGACATAATATTAAGAAACTATCAGGTTAGTGATAACCAAAATTACTTCACTTTCTTGGTAATTCGAAGAATAAAGAGAATAATGGAAATAATAGACAATGAAAAGAAAACTTAAAGGAGATTGCTAATTTATCCCAGAATTGCGGTTTGAACCTTTAGAATAAAGTAAAAGACTAATTGTATATATTGACAAAAATTCAGATGCCTTAACAAATGAGGATCGGGTCCTTATATAACGGTACATAATTATAATGGTTTTCCTACTTAATTCTGGCTTGTTAATGGCATTAGTTGCCTTGATTACCTGTTGCCATATATAATTATAAATGTGGCATTAATGACCGGGGACTCTTCAAAACCAAGATCAATGCCGATTTCCCTTCCTTATTTATAACAGTTTCATGAACCTTCCTTCTTTATGGTCTTCATCTATTCCATACCTAGTTTTTCTTTCCTGGAAAAATACCGGGGGTATTCCGCTCGTGCCTTTTCAATTCTTTTAATTTACTTAACTGGATTTGCCATTTGTCACCTTGCTGATTATCCACGTGTCATACCTTTTGTCCACAAATACAGATAACCCCCCCACTTTCTGAATATTCAGTGGTATGTATTTATGGCGGGAATTTCTCGCCGCTTTTTCCCGATTATTGTAATGCCTTCTGCAGAATCGATGAGACATATGTCATGTCCATTTAACGCTCAAGACACGTGTCCCATTAAAATTGACGGTTCCATGACGACAATTCATATTGACCAACTCTGATGACGGTTGCTTTCTCCTATAAATACTTCATCACACTCAATTTCGAAAGTCCCTTCCTTCTTCCTTGAATTCATCTCCCTAGCTTCTCTTGTAGTTCTTCATCTTTTCCCTGTATTTCATTCACTAAAGATGCCTTCTTGGTCATCGAATCCTTCTTCGTCATCAGACACACGTAAAGTGGTGATCGTTGATGAACTTCCTCCCTCTACAACCCTTACCAGGAGTAGGAGAGGTGGTAGACTATGTAGTTTAGGTTCGTTGACAACTCGTAGTTCTACCCCTCAAAGTAGTAATGCTAAGCCATCGTCTTCTAGGGCTAGAACACCCATAACTCCTAGATAGTCTTCTACAGGAAAGGATCAGAATGAACCCATGCGAGAACCTACTGTTTCTGAAATTGTCCCACAAGAGTTCTCTTTTATATCAAATCGTGGATCTATGAAAAAACAGGTCTCTTACATAGCTCCTCTTAGCCCTGTTGATCATTACCCTAGCTTGATTACCCAAGGCCTTCTTTCCTTGGTTCGACGTGAATGCCATTGGAGACCTGATTTTCCAGTGATGACTCCTAGTGCCAACCAAAATATCAATGCTTACCTTGAAGCTAATTCCTTTGTTTACACCTATCCATTTCCTTTAGGGTTTACTCCTCCCATTGATACCATCATTATTGAGTTTTGTCTCTACTTCAATGTTTGCCATGGTCAAATAGGTCCCATCGTATGGTGGCAGTTGCTTGCATTCGCTACTTGTTGAGTTTAGTTTTTGCCCCTTTTAGCTTCCGTTACATGCTCCACTTATATTCTACGAAACTCTTTCGTGAAGGTATTTTTTACCTTGTGGTTAGAAGTAAAAGGCTTTTAGTCAGCCCCGAGGATGACCGTGACCATGGATGATATGCTCGATTTGTTGCTGTCCCTACTCGTGGGTTAATGGGTGATGAAAACATGTGTCCTGAACCTAAATGTGGGCCTTTTGGACTCAAATGACCGAAATGAGTGAAAAAAAAATATTGTGACCAAACTATATATAGCGGCCTTTTAAAGGGCGCTATACCATAATGTCTGTTTTGAACGTTAAGGTATAGCACCCTTTAAAAGGGCTCTATATATTATGTTGATTAGACTGGCAGGTATAGCGCCTTTATAAACAACGCTATACATATTTTTTGGGCTCACCAATAACTCTTATGCACTTAACTAACATAACAATAATTCAAATGGGTATACCGCCCTTTAAAAAGGCGCTATACCTCAAAATATTCGACCCCCCGTATTGGGCATTGCCTTATTTAAAGGCGTTAAGGATTTTGCAAAAATCCATTCAGAAATATTCTCAACTCATGTTAAATTATTCTTCTTGTTAAATTCTCAATCATTTTGTCATAATGTCTGAAGAGCGAAAAGTAAGGGTTTCACTATATT